>JAYRBW010120134.1:0-39422 GCA_036023295.1 Invenusta paracnida
TGAAATTTGTCATCTTGAGGAGAGCAGAGAGAGAGGAGCGAGCAGGAGACGACCGTACACGAGTGCGAAGCAAAGTAAAATGACTGAAACAGGCGCGCGTATTCCTTTTATACTCTTCCTGTTCTGTCAGTGGCTGTCCGTACTCGATCGTGATTGGTCGAGACTACTCCCCCCCTCTCCCCCTTTGTGATCGTGGTCCACCTACCCTACTACTAGTATTATTCTCCAATATCATAATCATTGCAATCTTTTATTTTAACTTCACATTTATTTATTTTATTACTTGAAATTATTATACTATATGTATATGTACATATAAATCTGTTTTTGTAAAATTATAAAATCATCCATTTATTTTCAATATTGAAATTTTTTGCATTTTATGATTAGTTTTTAAACATTTCAAATAGTTTTTTTATTAACGCCCTAGAAATTTGTATAGGGTGTTTATAGGAACCAATATTTTTCTGCGATTATTTTCTTCCTTTACGTTATCTTAAATAATTTTGTAGCTGTATGGTATAATCGTTACCAGTTATGTATCCTTCTGTAACCGTTTTATTCCCACATAACCTAGATACTGACTCCAGCTGTAGCTATATGTATGGGTACGCGTGTATAGAAACATTAATGAATCTATACCTTAATTCAAAGAAATAACATACTTGTGTAAATCATATACTTCAGGAGTTTTTATTATAAATGTGATCGGGTATTGTAATTATTTCTTGCCTTTGACGTATTCGCTTCACGGTTAAGTATTTATAAACGTATGTCTGAAAGAAGTATGCCCACCACACTTTCTTATGTAGCTGCTCTGGGAATATCTAATAAAATCGCAACACTGTTGCGGTTGTCATGGAAATCTCTGATATAGACACTGCGAGCATCTGATGTTTTATGACCATTTCCAATCGTTATGTATTTTTTCCATTCTACACTATCTAATTCACTTTTTTCTTACAGTCATCCGTCATTGAATATTAACAAGTAGATTGGTATAGATAGATAGATTATTTGAACAGTTTGATTAAGGGTGTATCTTTATTGTATAATAACTAGCTCAATGTTATTTACCTGTTGCAGTGAAAGTTTAATAGCGCTGTAGAATCGATACATAGTGTAGATGCAAATAAAAATTATTTTCTATTAATCAATCACAGTTTGTTATTATTATTCATTTTATTTAAAGATTAAATTGATAGCCAGCTTTTAGTTCAAATCAATCGATTTGCTTAGTATATATGGAGAATTAAGATTTGTGCCCTTTTATTTTTTTTTATGGGTGTAAGTTATTTACCGATTCTTTATTTCTTCATCTCAAAAAACGTTTGTAGTACTCTTTTGGGGATAATATATTTACTGCTTTCGGGTCAAATTCTTATTTTTGTTCTAAATTCTCTTTATTTTAAAAGATAGAAGGAATTGAACTAAGGTACAGAAGCCCTGGATAAAGCTGAAGTAAGCCATATGTTAATATACAGATGAATGTTCAAATAAATCGCTTCACTTTAAATATGCTTCTAAAGAACGATTTCATCAGGATTAAAGAAAAATAAGACTATTGTATATTAATACAAAAACTGTAGTGAAGTATATAGTGGCAAATCTTGAATTTGTTTATTTCCGATTTTTGAGACTCTATTCTCCTCAGTCAGTTACTATTTAAGAATTTCTTGCAAACTTCAATGTATTCAAGTTTTGTATCTTCCGATCAAATCTTGCTTTTCGCCCAATTCTAATAGTTATGGAAATTTTTCAAGAAATGTTATTGGGTAGATGCTTTGTTCAGTGCTAGTTTGACAGGATATATAATTGGAATTTATTTCCTAATAGTAATCATATTTTCTTCCTTAGCTTTGGCTTGAATTTTTGAATATAAAATAAATATAATATATAAGACAATTTTCCTAAAGTTTTAAGCTTCCTGCTATAAGGTCACACTAGTACAATAATAGGTATATTTAGTATTTATCGATTTAGAATATGTTTTACATATTTTGTTATTTTGTGTATAGTACTAGAATTAGAATGAAATTTTACGTTTTATGCTTTTATTTAATTAATTCTTATTTTCTATCTATATAATTGTATAAATTACATATAAATAACAGTATGTAATTGGTCACTTGTGGAATAAAAATCCAAACTTCTGCCATCAACGAAAAAGCGGACCATGATTATGTTTGAGAAGCGAAAGTTTGGGTTTTTATGTAGTTTAATAACTTTTAAATTTCATATTAACTTTATATTTTGCATATTCATATGATAAAAAATTACATATATTTAATTAAACCCTTCATTTCCATTGGGTAGATGCACAACTTTTGTTTCATCCAAATCTATTAAATATTAAATATAAAAATAACTATATTGTATTATATTATATAATATGCAGTTTTATTTTTGCACTTTTTTTACAGGAAAGTTATTTTCCTCAACATTTGATCTTATTTTGACATTTAACTTTAAAGTTTAGGTTAGTTTAAAAATAGATTGTTGTGTGAATTAATATTTTTCGATATGTGCATACAAATATACTGATTTTTTTATAAAATACATACCTATATGTAAATTTCTTTCATGTAAAATTTCCTTAAATTTTATTGTTTAAATGTACAATTTGGATATATTAATAACTACTATATTTTAAGTTTGATTTATTATGTTAACAAAATTTGTAATTATAATATTTGTAAAATTAATTTTTATTGTATTGTATATTTTTATATACACAGTAGCTTGATAGTCTACTTTGTTCCGGAAGACATTGTTTTATACCTACCAAGCGGTAGATATGGGGTTACAACGATTACACACAAACTCTACTATAGTTTCAGCGGATTCTTTTACGCTATAATATTTCAAAGAGTGAGCTCTATAATACGTAATATGTTTCTTGCATCACATTTATGTTTTGTCGAAAGTATACGGGTTACAAGCTACCTATATGAGATGCCATAGAATAGTTTAGTTAATTTATACACCTTTTGTAGTCATGACCCACTTGTAATTCTCAGTTTTCAGCTTTGTTTTAGTTGTGTTGGTATCTTGACCCAGTAAACTCTTCCGACAAATGGTTGCTTGCATGTTCTGAAATTTAAGAATTTCTTTTATATGACCAAAACTTAATATTTGTATCAGTATTTAATCGAATTTTTTTAATTTTAAGTACAAATTCATAATGTCTATAATTTTAAATAGTTTTAGTATTAAATGAAATACTTGTAGCTGGGTCGTACTTGGATTATTATTATTATTTTTTTAACTCAGTTCAACTTAAGTCACACTTCACCAGTACACATTTTTCGACTAAAACATTGCTTTTACTAAGAAATCATATTCAATATTTATTTTATTCATACAGAAAAACTACTTTCTTAATTTCTTATACTTTGCATTATTCTATAGGTAAAACGGCTTTCATAGATTTTGATACTTTTTTTAAAAGCAAGAATCCTGTAAATTTTATGCTTGTAAACAACCAGCATTTTCATTCGCAATTGTTATTGTAATATTTCATCTTTTTTCCTTTTTAATCATGACTTTTTTCAATAAAAACTAAAGTAAGACATACACGGTGATGTTTAGAGTTTAAATTTTCCTACGTAAAATTCGAAATTATATTTATAAAGTTATAATACTAGAAAATATTGGAGAAAAGCTGTTATGTTTTTTATAGAGTGCTATTATAGGAGAAAGAAGTGAGCATAGGGTATTATAGATATTTGGACAACCTCACTGGCTGTCAAGTTCGTGGTTGTCAAGGGTGTACAAAATAATAACAATGATTATAGTTACGTACACTAGCACCTATCTATATTCGTGTGAATTTATGTGGTAACAAGTCTCACGCGAATTTCCTTTCAATTCTCTCTCTGTATATATATGGGGTTAGTTTTCCTAGTTGCATAGTATAACATTTTCTACATACTATTAAATATATAGGAGTGTGTTTAGCCCTTCTCTTATATCATGATTGAGAGAGGAGGGTAATGCTCAAATGACAGCGAATACTTTTGTGGTTCGTTTGTTAATAAACGAAATATACTTTTTCTCCAACTCTCCTTTGTTGGCTACTTCTTTCTCTCACTCCTTTCCTCTTAATACATCCACGTTATAAATACTGACATAATATACTGCATTTCTTCTGCAATCACATTGAGGCGTTTTGTAGTCGTACTTTTCTGACCCAAATTATGTGTTTTACATATGGCGCAGTCAATTGTTTGTATTGTCTAAAAACTAGGTCACTGTAACCTGCTTATATAGTTGTTTGTATAACTGTCTTGCTATATGCTCGTATGACTTCAATTATGAATGTACTCATCCCGTAATCGATAAATAGTTTTTCTCTAGGCTTAAACAGAATATAAACATCTACTTATACATGTACTTTTAAATATACGGGTGGCTTATTCCGCATACATTATTATAATAGGGGGTTAATTGCCTTCACGCTTTTCCGGGATATATATATAAATATTAATTAATTAGCCGCCACAGGCTGAAACGATTTAATATATACTTGTTTCAATAATTTCTGCAAATTCTCAATAATTAATTAGTCAATGTTGATGAAAGGGTATAGAGATGTTTTTACATATAATTATAACGTTACTTAATTCCTTTACATTGTTAATATTTTTGTTAGATGCATTATTTGTATTATTAAAAACATAATTACTTACAGCTTAATAGACAATAATTATTTTAATCAATTAGTCTATATTATTATTATTTCTATATGTAACTATTGACACATATTTTATATATACATATAACAAAATACAATTTTTTTCCTATTTGTACCACAGAGAATAATTTTCTCTAATATTGTATAGTTATAAACATAAACAATTAGTATTATTCTATTTATTATAGTGATTAATTTATAGCACTATTAATACATTTTTGTGAAAATATAAGTATTTCACTTTCTTTTCGAAATACAAAAAGACATTGAAATTATCTCATTTATTGCAGTTTTATATAATTATAAATAATTTCCAATAGCCGAAATTTATTATTCCGTTGAACGCTTACCATATTAATATTTTTCTAATCAAGCAAGTTTTAACTACTTTGTCATACTTTAAAAACTTTATTTATAATCTTCATTAGTGTACAATACAGCAATTATCAATTTTATTTTTTATAATAGTATTTGAATGTAATGTTTCTTATTATACAGACATGTTTCCATAGTATTATTACCAATTTAACAAAACAATTTACATGTTTAGAAATGCAACGTTATTTTGTGTTTATACTGCATAATATATTACATCAAATGATACTAATAATTAATTTATTAATATTGCCATTTTAATGTTTAAACTGGAAAAATTATTCTCTCATAAACACGTGTGTTGTTAAGCACCGACCATATTTATTGTGGTGTTTTATATTATTATGTGAATATTCTATTACAATATTATAGTAAGTGATTTTTGACAATAAATACTCATTTTGCGTGAAATATGATGAAAATTTTGTATATTTATAGAGCTAAGTGAAATCTTGCAAGCATTCGCCATTTCCATTAAATATTCATCAATATACGAAGAGTGAAAAATAATAAAAAATGCTAAATATACCTATAACTCATCATTTCTCATTTCTCATTTATAACTTTGTACTATTATAAACAATAATTGTCACCTGTTCCGCAAATAACTGTAATTTTTTAAGTTTTATACTATGTAAAAGCATTGCACATGTATCATCATTTGTCATGTATAAAATTAAAACCATAGTGTTCTCATATGCATAATATTTAACGCACGATGATCAGTAAATGACCTAAATATAACGCATTAGTTTCAGTAAATTTCCATCAATGATTTCCAAAATATGATTTCTTTATTTTTCAAGTGAACACTCTATAATAGGTATGTAATTGTATCTTCAGGTAACCGTCAGAGCGATAGACTACCATGGGAAGCCCCAACGCTGTGGTGGGGACCCCATAACGGTAGATCTTCACCGTGAGACTGTGGACAGCGCTGGTCGCCCCAACAACAGCCTCCCTACACAGCTAACAGACCTTGGCAACGGTTGCTATCGAGTGAAGTTACGCGTCCGGAAACCAGGAGAACACCGATTCTCGGTGAAAATCTTAGACCGACACATTCGTGGGTCACCGTTCACCCTTCCCGTTGTTGAACGCCAGAAACCGATTTGGACTTGCAAGTTGGGTGAGACATTTTCATCAAATTATTTATATTGTTACACTTTAAAAGATCGATTGTGACTGTCCAAACATCATTGTTTGTAAAATATATACATATATTTTATACAAATTGAATAAACTTTATTTATTCCATGATGGTAACCTCAATTGACTCCTCTGCATATTCTGTAACCAGTTTTAAAAATATGTAAAATTTTAATCTGTAACATCTTGAATGTATATACAACACACTTATAAGCAGTCTTAGTCAGAAAAGCCTAAGCTATTTTCTGCCTATATATTATGCATACATCTGTATAAAGACTGTGTCAAAGAATTTGTGCTTAAAATTTATTGTTATTTTTGCTCCAAAAATAAAATAGGCTACCTGTTTTACTATTAAAATAAATATCCTGTAAATATTCCATAAAGAAATATTCTGAAATAATCCTACTAAAGTATCTGTATATAATTTCTCTTTTATAAAAGGGCATTTTAAACTATTGTGTTAGGTAAATAAGAATCCTCAAGCTTAAGCGATTTAGTGAATTGTTAATGAATATATGTATTTTTTATATATCATTTTTAAAAATATAAAATTAAACTTAAGCAATTTTAATATAGAAAAGAATAATTTTAATGTATTATATTTAGATATGAATTTATTAATATATCATTTCAATAATATGCTCCTATAATATTGCACCATTTTCAATGCACCTTTAAACCAGCTTAGCGAAATTCGCTTTCCTTATTTAATTCGGTTTTAAAATTAATTATTTTATAATTGTTAGTATTTTTAACAGAAATATCTTTAAATATTATGTGTAAGATAATCAATGGAGTAGTTGTTTTATTAATTGAATTGAAATATCGAATATTTACCATCGAATTGTAGAGTTTAGTTCGGCTATTTTTAAAGAGAAAATTAATTAAAATTATATAATTACAAAAGATTCCCCTTTATTTCACATATTTGTGATAATCTTTTGTTTATCTTAACTTTTACAGTTGACATGATTGCATTCAGTATTTACTGAATCATTAACCTATAATTTAAAATTTGTGTGTCAAAAGGATCGTTGAATGTCAACTAATCTTATCGACAATTATTTGACCGCAGAACATTGATCTTATCGTGTGGTGACTATCAATATAACAATAATATGAGTCAATCTTGCGGGTTTTTGCGCATTTGCACGTTTGCTTCTCTCAAAAATAATTATGGGATAATTATTTTCTTCTCTTTTATAATCTATGACCTACTCTTGTCAAAGCAAAATTGTCAAAAAGAACTTTTGCTGAAACCGATGTTTATTTTATGTTTAAAACAGCGACCTCCCTTCGCCTAAACCTAATAACTTATCCTAGAAAATGTAAAATCATAAATTTATATATGCGTAAATTTAATAGTTATTTAGAATAAATAAACTGATGTATCGATGTATATATGAAATGCTTAATTTGTGCATATAGGCACAATACATTAAGCTATAAATAAGTCAATTTGATATCGGTATATGTTAGTTAAATGATAATAGACACCCAGTTAAAAGTATATTATGTCAGCATATACATTTAGTGTTTAGCTGTTCAAGTATACTGTAATTATATGTCAGATCTCCTTTTTAAGATTTATAATTCATAACGAACTCTTTTGTAACATTTTAAATTTTATGGGATAATTTCATATATTTTTAGTAGAGGACTCAATTTCAGAAAGATAATATTTACTGGTGTCAAATACTTTCAAATCCGCTTTATTGAGGCACCAATTATTTTAGAAATCTACTTTTTAGAGGCAGTTTAAGTTTTACAGAATCTAATACATATCATTTATGTTAAATTTGATTTGTATTTCGGGCAATATTTCACTTTATCGAGACAATTTTTACGGATAACTTTAGTGCTAAATAATACGTTTAGACAGACGTACCATGATCACAATGAAGTTTAATTGAAGGTTTTCTCTTAAGAGTTTATCAGTGGGGTATATTTAAGAAAGACTTGCTTAAATCAAACTCTAGTGCATCTTTCTCCCACATATCATATTCTCTAATTGAATAACATAATTCGTGGTAGGTATTGTTGATGGTTGCATATTAGCAAGACACAATATATAAGCTTTTGTTTCTTTGCTAATAAATTGGAAGGTTCATGTAGATGTACTATTATAATATTTTAATACAATTTACACAGTTATTTTGTTTATCTAATTAATGTTTCCTATTAAAAGTTTATGAAATTCAAAAAAGAAACAGACTACTATTGATAGCTTTCTTAAGTAAACCCGTGTTTTACATTAAATTGATATGTATACATATAGTATTCTGTGGATATAGGGGAGGCAAAAATTGAAATTATAGTTTTTTAATTTATTTTAGTATTTGTATTTTAACATGACATTGTAAATTACAAAGTGCAACAAAAATAAAGAAGAATATAAGGTGTTAAGAAACTTTGTGTCAGTTTCCACCACCAGTTTTTGTACTAATTGGGGCGTCCGTTTTCCTAAAAATGACTCTAACATTTGTTCCTCTATAAAGCAGTCTTGGTTGTATTATATATATAGAGAGAGTGAGAGAAAAACTTGAAAATATTATACACTGTAACATACGAGCATTACCTACTTTTGGATAAGTCCAAGTTATGCTTTTTATATAAAAAATATATTTAATAATATGTTCAAGTAAATATATTGAATACATTGAATACACCTATAAGCAAAATAATGAAACTAACAAAAATAATAAATTATTATTGGTTACTTGGTTAATTATTTATTCAGATATTTATAATCTTTAAATTATTCATTGATAGGCATAATTGTATTTCTAGAACTAGAGCTGTAAATGTCTAAAACAAACAAACAAACAAACAAACAAACAAACAAACAAACAAACAAACAAACAAATAAAATACACATTTTTATTAAATGCAGTTAACGTTATGGTTTTATCAGTATATTTCAAACATTATAAAGACAAATTTTTTGCTTACACTCTATAGTTCCATTGTTGTAAAAAATATAAATCATGAGTGTCGTCATTGATTAGATTACAGGATTGTACCCTTACCTTGAATCAAACTTATTATTTTAGAACTTTAAGGTCAGGCGAATTTTTTAATCAATGTGTGTCTGAGATAAGGAAAAGAAATTATCCATATATACCTACTCGTATACTCGTACATATATGTAACCTTTTGATAACCATCGGTTTAAAGTTAACTCTTGCAATCCATTTTTTGGGAGAATGGCAATTAAATGATGTATTGATTAATTTGTCGCATTATGTAGTGCCTGCGATGTCACTAAATGTGTTATTATTAATAATTAATATTATACATAAAAAAATTGTATGTGTTTTCCAATTGAGTCCTTACACCAACATATTATTTCTTTTAGATTTATTAGCTTAACAATGTTTTATTTCTTAATCGTTTATATAAGTACAATAATTAGAACTGAGAAGTGACTTTGAAGTTTTTATTTTTGTCGTAGATACCTTCTTTGTAAAAGTCGATCAATTATTCTTAAATTAAAATGTTCGGTTTTCTAGAGGTAACGGTGCAGATTCACTTAATCACTTCTATACCCTCCTTACTCTAATTATAGGCCCCTCGAACAAGCCTCTAGTGCAGCCCTTTGGAGTGACCATAGCCGGTGAGAGTCTTATTGTCTTAGACACGGGGAACAGTCGGCTGGTTCTACTTGACCCGCAGACTGGGGAGGCGCGGGGAGAGGCAGGAGCAGAAGCTATGACTGGTCAGGGGGGTACGGGGGTGGCACGGGATGAAGCGAATCCGGCGCGACTGTGGATTGCTAACTGGCGCCGGAAGGATGTCTCACTCCTTGATCTCAATACAAATAAAGTGAGATCAATTGAACTTAATTTCATAATTAATGTATACCGAAATTTCATGATTAATAATCTCATATTATTATCGGAATTATTTTATGATGAATGATGAAAAATATTTATGATTATAGTATAAGGTTATTAAAAAATGTAATGTGCATTAATAATTTTAATTTTTACTATGTCGATTTTAATTTCTTTATGGAACCAATATCTTTATTCTGCACTTTATTGTTTTTGCAGTTGCCTTTGAAGTTTACTTACTTAATGTGCACATGTAATATATATTTTTCTAAATAGCTATACATTTGTCGTAGTTTTTTTTAACTTAACAATGTTATAATATCTCTAGAACAACGTTTCTTAATGCAAATAAAAGGTAAGATTATACATATTAATGAATCTTAATGAGGGAGGTATACGTAAATATTTTATTTAATCTCCAATAGTTTAACTTAGAGCCTAAATATCCTAGAACGAATTATTTTAATGATGTAATAGACATAAATCATTTTAATGTAATATATTTTGGAATATACATTTAGAGATTTATATTTGGAAAATATAAAAAATAGTTATATATGCGTATTATTGCCAAATTATTAGTTTAATTATTTTAAAGCACTTTATTTTTTCAAACGTTTTAATACATTTTGAAATATTTATATACATTAAACTTGTTATTGAATATTTATAAATTTAAACAAACTACTAGTAACATGTATTCTTTTACTGCTTTTATTTGTATCGTTTAATATAGACTTACTTTTTGTAATAATTATATACTGTCACTTAAAAACTTGCTTTTTCAACTTTTAATTATATTTTTATGAGGTTATAACTTATAAGTCTTGAAGTTCATTACTAAAATATTTAGGTAATAAAATTGAAACGTTTTTATTTTAAAGTTATAATGGTTTAATTTTTAGGTTTTTATTATTGTTGGATTTTAACTAATAGACAACATTTAAAACAAGATACCTACATTTTCATATTACATTATTAGTAGTAATGCTTAATAATATTCTGAATGAATTATAATATTTATAATTTCAAAATTTCCCGAAATGCTTTTACTGTTGAAACCTGCCTCTCATTTTATACGGTATGCTCATAGACATATAATTATTCTTTTTTCTGTTCTCCAAAATAAGTAATCATTTCATTTGTACTTATACTCTTCTCCCTAAGGAGACCTAAATTATAAAAAAAAATTTTTACCAATAGTATTTTAACTAAGGTCATTTTGCTTTTTTCTAAATTTTTACTTTAAGCTCTCTGATCATCACTATATATATATACCTTATCTAAATGTCATTACAGCGATTCCATCCTCTCCATTTGAGAATGTAACAGAAGATCGTGAACTATATGCGTTTTGTACTTTTGCATCTTGATCGACCCAATACCCACGCCATAGTTTTCTTGCTTCTTCGGCCAGCGTCGCATTATTTATAAACCGATTGCAACACAAGTAGATATTGTCTATTTGCACGGACATAGAGGAATTAAAGACTATGTTGCTGCACAAAATATTGTGTACATACCGAGGATAACATAGGGTAGTCCCAATATTGATTTTCTCTTCATCTCCGGGTTAGCTCAGAAATGTCTCCGAGTATTATTGTGAGAATTTTCTTTTCATGCTCAGTCTTTCACTTAATTCCTCTCATCTCCTGGATCTGACTGGCATCGCTTATTGTTTGTTGTGCTCGTTCATCCTATTAAACATCCAGCCTTCCTTCGGCTTTAGCGCTTTCGCCCTGATTTTTATTCACTTTCTCAGGGTGATGCCACGTTAAAGTTCTGCCTGATGAGATTATGCTCTACAGTTGAAAAATGCACGAGGATCACAATGTGGGTTGTATTTAAGTCGTGTTTATTTGGTAAACGAGTACAGAAAACCGAGTTAATGAAGACTGCTCGTAAAGAAAAATTTATCTGAGATTAAGAAATAATTGGCTCATATTAATATGTCTTTTGAGAGAATTTCTCTGCTTTGCATATTTACTCAGACAACTGTTTTAATTATATTTATTCACAAAATTACTACAGCTACATTGAGTTTGCTCAATTTAAGTATGAAAGTATGTCTTAATCTAAATTCAGTTGCTGTCAACTAAAATTTTACTTGTCGGTTAGAAGATATAAGTCACAGTATATTCAAGTTTGTCGGTACAAGACATTTAGTCTCCGCCGTTTGAACGCGAGCTGTAATACATGTATGTATATTTGAAATTAGATTAATTTTCGATTTTATGTGATTATTCGAAGACATGCTATTGACATACAATATAGACGTTAATATTTAACAAACCAATTAGGAGCACGAATTATTCATGCTATGTTTATGGTATGGATATTATTATATAAAATAAACAAATAAATTTAAACTTAATTGAATTTGAAGATTTAGTTTCAGAAAAGAAATACACAGAAGCATAAATTATTAAGATAGATTACAGATACAATATATTTCGTAATCATTTTATATTTTTGCCGATAATACGTTTTTTAATTCATTACCTACAATATACTCCCACACAAAATTATTGTAAAGGCAAAGTACATAAATAGACTCCTATTTCTTTAAAGATTCGATATGCGGTTTCTTTTGTTCTCAATTTTCAATGAGGTATTTAACAGTTTATAGTGATATAACAGCGATCGCGGAAAATATTACTGAAATAATTGCAACCATTGTGCTCGAATGCAATTATGTACTTGTATCCAACTTATTCATATTCCCATTGCATAATTAGATAAGTACCTATCATTCTACATAATAATAAATATGTAATAATTCATATGTACTTTGAGTCATTAATCATAGCATGAATATTTTGTGCTCCTAACATGTTTTTGTTTAATATTAATTTCTATATTCTATATAATAGCATGACTCCAATAATTTAAGAAAAAACCTAAAATTAAACTGCATGTATTATTGCTGGCCGTCAATGTTCTGGCGGTCAAATGGCAGAGGCCAAATGTCCTGGCGATAAAACGGTGCGGCGGCCTATAGTCATGGACCGAAGTGTGTGGCACATTATATAAATTATTATCAACAATCTATTAAATTTATGTATCGTTTTAAATTACTTCAACTAAAATTCAATGTAGGAAGACAATAAAGGAAAATGCAGAGCTTTTATAATACTCACATTACTATGATTTAATTCCATAATTATATTTTATATTTGAAACTTGTGTTCCTATGCATAATAGATATTTACAATTTTGTGTGTATGTGTATGTATTTTAATAATCTTTAGAAAATTTAACCGTCTAAAACTTAAATGATTTGTAAATTTTCACTTTAAAACTTTTTTTTCTAAATGGTAAGCTGTAAAACATATTTTTAATTTCCTTATTGCTATAAGCACAAAAATAGATGTCCCACTGATTTTTGATACCTCTATTTTTTACCACTAATCGTATCATATTGATTATTTTTACGGTAACCTGTGAGTCTTACGTCTTTATATCTTTAGGTAACACACGTTGGATTTATTTTTGTGTCTTTTAATCCATAATTTATTGACAAATTATTTATAAACTTACACTGTCATTAATTTTAGTTGTGACGGTTTCATGAAATCATCTCAGACACAGAAACATGGAAATGTTCTCAGTAGATAATGTTTTGTAGAAGTCGTATCGTTCTCATCTTCTACAGACTTCATATTTTAATACTACATACTAATGTACTAATCTTAAATATGCTGTATTTAGTTTCTCTGTGTAAGTATTTTGCTCGATAATTATAATAATTCCTGGATACATGGAAAACTGACTTTTTCTCATTTCGAAAAAGATTAATTTTGTTCGAGAAATAAATTAGCTGTTTTGTATCGTTTAAATCCATTTTATTTTCTGAACGAATATTACGATTTCTACATTTCCATTAATTCATTTAACAGTGTTTCAAAATTTCCATCACACATTTTTTATATATTGACTTCTTATTTTGATACTTTTATAATTTAGAAATGACTTTTTCTTTCCTAATATTCTCTATTATTGCATTATTAATTGATCTTTTTAAGATTAATCCTCTAATAATTATCATTTATCATTAGCTTTACTCCTTAAGAAAAATTTCCCAGAAAATCTGATTTAATGACAATATAATTAAATTTTTAACTTAATAGTTTGTTTACTTTTTGTTATTTTTAAGAAAACTCTAAAGATGTCTATCAGTGATATATTTTTATTGCCATTATAAATTATATTTGTGAAGCTTCATTTTAAATGTTCACTGGGCTGTAATAAGATTACTGAGCTGTTCGAAATTAGATTTTTAAATAAATATACAATTTTTTTTCTGGACTGTTACAAATATATACGATGACAACTTATTTTTCATAATTATTTATTTATATTATTTACACACACACACACACACACACACATACACACCCATACTTCCTATCTGTACTTTACTATTATTATGTTATGTGCATTACTGAGTTTAGATTTATGTTTACGAATTTATCCCCTGTATTCCTTTTATTTTATTGATACATTAGGTATATGTTTTAACATCCTAAATAGAAAAAACTTGATTTAATATGGGGTGTCTTTGCCTTGTACATGTGGATATCATTATGTTTCGTTTCTCTGATTTCATAATTAAAAATCATAATGTTATAGACTACACGTTTGTTATATTTGTTGTAAACATCTTATATCTTACTATAATATGTATATATTATTTTTAATTAAAATTATTCCATATGTAACATAAACAAATCGGATTGCATATTCTGTGACTGGCAAGGTATACATATATTCTGCAATGTGTATTTTTACAAAGTTGATGTTTCCTTTTGTATATTGTCTAAAGAATATTTTACATATTATAACTATTTCACTGGTAAAGAATAGTTACTATATCACTAAGGGCAAATAAGCAGCTTGATAAACAAATATTTATTGTTTTGCATATATTGAATAATATAGATATACATAAATATATATATAGCCACCAATATAATAAATATAAAAAAATGATATCGAGCTTAGCATATTAATGTTATTTCTAATGCGTTAGATTAATGTATGGCGATAACGTTCGTTAGGCATTAACGTTTGGCAATCTATATTATTATTAATATATTTTTTAACCTGGTGATAATTTATGATTTATTCAATTATAATTCAATGGTTTTATAATTCTTAATTAACACTTCCTTGCAAATACAAATGTATTACTATTAAAATTGTATTACACATACTATGTACAATTATAAACTTATAGCAAATACAATTTTTAATAATCATTTATGTAACGTTTTATCATTAAAATGCAGTTGTTATTTTAAAACTTATTTTAAATGCTCTATTAAAAATAATATTTTTTGAAAAGTTTTGCACCCTTGCTACTATTTCTGACAGATATTTTTTTTAATATGTTACTTTTCTGTTGTTCATTAGTTAACAATAATTTTATTTATTTTTCAAAGTTATGACGACACCAATTCCAATATATATTTTCTGTTTCTATAATAATGCTTTTCGTTTATACGACGTACGCTATTTTCTTTTTATTCCATGTGTTTTTATTCTTTGTGAATTTTTACTATAGATCTCTGTACATTTATTTTGCATTTATATTCCAAACATTGTGGTCGATTAATCCTTGCCTCCACTTTGTGAATCAACAGGTGGTCCAGTCCTGCGGTGTGAGCTACCTCCAAGAGCCCACAAGTCTCACCCAGATCTCATCCACTCGTGAGTTAATCGTGGTGGACCGAACGTTGGGCCAGCTAGTGGCTCTGGACCCCCGAGGGGCGGCACCAAGAGTCTTCACCCGGGATCCAGCCATTAAACATGCCACTGGGATCTCAGAGTACTCAACGCAAGGAGAGATAGTTCTTGTTGGCGAGGGAGTTAAAGTGAGAGAGGGTGGGGAGTCTTGTCTTTGCTCGTATGGCATAGTTAGTTGGTTGAGAAATACGGTCAAATGTCAGCAGCTAAAATATAGTCTTTTTCGCATAAACAGTTTAAAACTGTGATTTAAATACGATAAATATTATTTTTATTCTATTTAATATCAATGATATATTAATGTGCTTATTTTAATAATACAATAAAATTTTAAATGCTGGATTTTCACATACTTTTTATTGAAAATAAATTTGAAATATATTTTTAAATTATATGAAAAGCAATTCATTGTATTAATGATAAAATTATTAAAAGTTAAGTTGTCTAAAAACAATATTTTTCTTCTATATTTAATTTATCTAAATTATTATATGCCAAATCTTGTTCATGTTTTTTTTACTGGCATACTTATTTTGGCCGCTCTCCTAAAAAAAATTTATCGAAACAGATCTTTTTACTAATTTTACATAATGTAAGTCAATGTGTGATAAATTTCGTTCTTGACATATTATATACAGTATTATATATTTGTTGATTTGCTTTTTGATTCAGTTCATAAATATATGAACTGAAGATTAAAATGATATGTTTCTCTTGCATAGTTGCAAGTCTGCTCTCCATCTTTTCATATTGATTAGAAAGTAACATTGCATAACGTCATGAAAATTGAATCATGCCACTTTATATTTTACTTATTACCAGTTTGTTCCTCAATAATCACTTTAAAATATTTAAAATTTTGCTTTAGGATATTTTTCGTGGTTCGACTTTTTCGGCGTTTTTGACGTTTCTTCTTATACCTTTGTATTTTTTATATAAAAACGACAGAAACTTTCTTTTTCAAATATTATTTACAATACATATACTTAACATATTTTTATATACTATGTACTTAGTAAACGTACATCCAATGTTAAACTTTAATAGTATCTTAAACCCATAAAAGTTTGCTTAATGTACATGCCATATATATGTAGAAGATGAAATGGAAAGACATTTCGAATGGTTTCTTAAGTTTAATAAAATGACTCTTAGATTTTAAAAAGTACACAGTATTAAAAAAATATTTGGAGTTCATTGTGTCATTTTGAAAACCTTTGATAAGAAATTAAACATAAAATATATAGTTTATTATTGTCAATGGAGTTTTATGAATTCGAAGTCTAATACTATTGAAAATACGAATTCACTCAGTTGACTTTAATTGTTTCAAGTGTATTTTATTTAAAACATGTATTGTCAATATATTTTGGTAGAATGTAAAATTATATTTAACGATTTGCCAATATATAAAATTATCTGTAAGACATAAATGAAGATATATTATACATTATGTGTTTCGACAGAAATGTACTGATTCGATAAGGTATATGGTATTTTCTGTTAAAGCTAAAAGTGTATACAAAATCATTTTAGCAACTCATTTCTAAAATATTTAAGGGGAATATAATTTAAATTAAATAGGTAGTTTTAATGACTTGGTGACCTAATATTACAAAATTAATTCATGAATTCGTTTCCTTTTGAAGATACTTCTCATGTGACCTTTCTAAATTTCTAATATTCTAAATAGTACATTATGTAAATTTTAAGATAAAATCAAACTGAATTTGTTTTAAAATCTTAATTTTATTTCAGTGAGGATCACATTCAACACTGAAAGTCAAAATTAATTTTATAGATTTCACAGACTGATTATTGATTAGTAATTTCATTCTCACGAGAAGCTCAATTGATCCGCGCGATCTCAGGTTGTCGATACTGAGTAATAACCGTCGACTGCTATCACCGCATCTGTCCGATTTAATGCTGAATTATAATCTCAGGGAAGAGTGATGGACATGTTGTTAGTAGTAGATACTTTAGCACCGTTGAATGCGGTTAGACCCGACATAGAATAGCAAGCTACTGGCGGAGAAAGGAAGATAAAAAGTGTATCTACCGTTCATTCCCGCCAAGAACAACATTTTACATCTGTACTTCTGAAAGCTGCTAGTTAGGCTGAAACTTCCGAGATCCCCCTTCTAACTTGGCTATGCTATACGGAAATCATATATAAATCAATCCTCCAGCATGATGTGTTATCTAGATCCTCATAACTCACATTCTTTGTCGACCTGCACTACTGAGTTAGCTGAAAGACTTCCCCTATTTTATGGAAGACAAGAATGTCAAAGGAATAATCCTATCCCCTTGGGCGTTACATGTCTCTTGACTTATGAACGTTCCAATTTTGTTTTTTCTATCGACTTCTTTCTATATATATTTCTGTTTCTCTGAAAATATAAACTTAAATTCTTTAGGAATGGGCAACAGCTATGCATCTATCACTTTAGTCAGTAGAACCTTGACCTTGTATTTGGTACAAAAAGAAGAAGGTAGAGGGGAACTGGGGTGCTTAGAACATGAACACAATTGCCGGTTAATTGGTTCCTTACTGCTTGGTCCAACTGGGAAATTACGGGTTTTCCTCTGCCCAGGATTCTTCTCAACAGGCTTTGTTGATATTTATATTTGATGCCTATGGCAAACATTGGGTTTTGTGTTTACGTACACATTTTATCCAGTATGTATCATATACATACCGTTTTTCATGTCCAGAGTACAATTTTGTGAGTTACCTTACAAAGCATTAATAAACAGTTAAATAAATTAACAGGTGTAATAAAATAATAACACTACAATATTTTTAGTATTTAATACTGTGTTAATATATTTTTACGATTAACTAAAAATAAATTTTTAATTATTGTTTTTTTAATGATTTTAGCCTTTATCCCATTTTACTTATTTGGTTACGAAATTGATACCTACAAATATTTGTTTTTTTATACCTATTTATTTAGTTATAATCTTTCAATAATAGTTTTAATAAAATATACTAAGCACAGAGCTACAGAAATTGAATAATATTATATATATTTGTAGATTATAGAATGTTTAATGTTGTAGTGTCATTGATTTGTATTCTTTTATTATAAACGTTATATATGGCAAATATTGAAAATGTTACCATTTTGGTCGATAATTCGATGAATGTCTCTTTAACTACAGGCAAGAGTAAATATTTCCTCTTTTATATAGTACATAATTATATTAATTTATATTGCAATAGTATTATAATATTATTATTACATACTATTAAAGTACATAATATTATGTGCCCTTGTTTTCATGTATTGAAGAGAATTTGACGTTAGTTTGGGCATAGATTTAGACATATATTTAGCGAAAATATTATTATACAGTATACAAGGTTTATATACAAGAATGTGGGTTGTTCTTTCATTGTGAAACAACTGTCAGCTTTGACAGACATCTTGTTAGAATTCTCCCAGAAATACACTATAGCCATCTACTTAAACTGAAGGAAGTTTCTCTACCTAAGTACATATATTACTCTTGTATATATAAAATCCTGTCGGCCATCATGCGTCATTATACACTATACAGTCAAATCTTACATTTGGATACCGTAGACATTAACTTTATTACCTATTTTAATTTATAAAAAATATAATGACTTGGTATCCAATTATTGATTTATTATGAAATCTAATTTTATTTCAGAATCAACAGGAACTCTTAACTAATTCAGATAATAATAATCGATAATTGTTTTTATTTTAAAAATAATAGTATGTCATTTTTTATTAATTTTTTAAAGTTGGTTTCTAAATTGTAAATGATTGATTGTGGACTATTTGTCTTAAAATTAAAAAAAAATTGCTAGAATAGTTTGAAAATTAAGGGGCTATATTATGAGGCTATATAAATTATATATATTATATAAATTATGAGGCTATAAAATTTAAATTAATTTAAAAAAGAAAAAATTAAATGATAATCAAAGATAATTATAAATAAAAGATATAATGCATTCTAACCTTCAAAAATATATTTTAGTATACTATCGTACATAACTTATAATATTATACAATATGTTATGTTATGCAATATATTGATTCATATTTTGCAACCAAAAAATAACTATATTGCATTTTAACAAATAACCCAATGTAAAATTCGCTTATATCTCATTTGTTAATACTTATTGCTGAATAATTTATCCTCAATTAATTATTTAAAGGAACAAAATATTTTGGTATCTTTTAAAACAGTTTGTAATTGTAGTTGTTACCCGTTATATTTAAAAATCTTATATCAAATTCTTAAAATCAAAACATACCTCATTATAGTTTAGTTTTTTGTTCACATACTGCATCATATTTGACAAAAATTGACATTTTAATTTTTTATTGTTTGTTCATTGGATACAATGTATTTGTAATTTTGGAAATTACATATTTGGTAAGAGCTTTGATTCCTGTGTTTCCAATTTAGAAATATTTTGAGGAGATCTGTAAAAATTTTAAATTGAAATATTAAACTTAGAGTAATTCTTATAATATATGATAAAATTGATGTTTGCCTTGTGCAGCATATTTAAAATTTAATAAAATAATAAAGTCAAAAATACATATATTCAGTAAGTACTGTCGTATATTCAATTTAACAAAAATTTGTTATAATCAATTAACTTGCATGTGTAAATCATTTGGAATATTATCCCTTAAAAACATAGAAGGTCACGAACTCCTCTACTTTTCTGTTACTTATTATTGGTAGTATACTCTGTCTGTTTTACATGTCTGTTTATGGGACAAACTGTACATATTTAAGTACTATAGGTATAATTGATATAGTAAACTCCCAGGGACTTGCTATACAGGGATGTGTATTTAATACACTGAAGACGCTTAAGTTACTGCATAAACTCATCCCCTATGTGTACCTATATAATATAACTGACAGGTAGTTCATGTGGACACAAAGTCGAGCGAGAACTTCATTTCTGCGCGGTAGGTTAGATTCCAAGTTCTCTTCGGATGAATTCTTGCTTGTTTTGAGGGAACAAACATCATATACCGCATTCGACGTCGTATGGTATAGAAACCATCAGGTGCATTTAATTGCCTCTAATTCTACTGTAAACTTGTAAGTCTTCGTACCAGAAGAGTCTTTAAAACATATTCTTATAAAATACCACAAAGTCTTCTATTGGTATTTTAGCTATGTAAATATGTTTTGAAATAGTTTTTTTAATGTTAGGTGGTTTTTGTTAAACTAATTTTTTTTTAAGTATGGAGAGAATATAAATCTTTCTACAGTCTGTCAGTATTTTTGTATATGTATGACAGTTTTGTATGTTATTACAGTTTGTCTTTTTCAATAAAAATTTATAATTTCATACCTACAATAATGTGTATGAGCATTAATTTTTACCACTAGCTTACAGTATATATATGTATATTATACATCTAATTGATTTGATTGTTACTTTCGGATCATTTTATATCAGTATGGCTTTTACTAACATTATGTATGTAAGTAGTTGTGTACGTAGGAAATTATAATTTCATTATAAAACATATTGCTGAAATTTTACATTAAATGACTAGATTGTGAATATAGATAAATCATCCATTCTTTTGTTTAAAAATATTTTAAAGTTAAATTATTACCTCCTTGACTTGTTATTAATGAGAAAATGCAAATACAAATGCATATAAATTTGCGTTTATATGAAATTTTTATAATATATTTGTTAGTAATCTCTTTTTTATTTGTTTCTTGGGATATCGTGACAAGCGCTTAATTGTGGTAGTTTTATATATTTATTTAATGTGAGTCGAAGAGTATCTTTTATTAGTATTCGATCTTACTTTTTGCTCTAATTAAACAACTCTTTATTTTCATTAAAAGTGGTTGTACTTTATTAGTAATAAATAAATAAATAATATATCTTTTAATACAATATGTTTAATTTATGCCTAGAATTATCACTCTTTCTCGTCGCTTATAGTATTTGACTCTATTCTATCGATTTTTTATTCGAATGGAATGATATCACAATACAAGAGGACAATTTTTTATTTGCATTATATACTCCTACAGAGTAAATATCGCTTTCTACAATTTTTCGCAATTAACTTACATATTAAAATATTCTACATCTTTACATTCTGGGTATATTATAATAATTTTGTTATGTATTCTAGTTTTTTTTTATTACACGGAATTTTATCCTTCAATGACGAAAGTATTATAAAATGGATACTGTCATATGGATTGTCACAATAGATACATACTTTATATATCGTCAACATCAATCTTCTCTTTCCGACTTAACTTCACTGCCTAGAATGCTAAAAGCTAATAAAAATTTTATACTTATATCTTTGAATGTCAAAATTATATATGTTATATGGTAATATAGTAATACCTCAACTAACTGAACGATTAGTTATTACATTTCCTTCAATTATTGATCACTGTCCAAAGAAATTTAGATTATATATTTGTATATTATCCTCTTTTCTGAGTTAGACTCAACATATAGTTCATTCTTTCTGTTCTATCTTTTAAACCATCCCAGTTTTCATTCATCCCTTGTATACATATTACCTAAAAACAGAAATACTGCAAGATAGCTTGCTGACTGATTGTGATATAAGATATACTTGCCAGTCCCTATAGTGCCCTTCCATTGAAATACCCAAAATAATACAGAGCTATAGGCAGTATGCATCGTGATCTATTAAAGTCGGAAGTCGTTAAATCCTCTCTTTTATGTCTTGATAAAACATGGAAATACAAGGATGTTGGCGGCCCATTGCATTCTTTCATTATTAGCTAACGATCACCATTATTATTTTGATAGACGCACGATTAATAATTGTTGTAACTTATCAATGAGTCTTTCTAACGATTGACTTATATACACAATATATGTAGGTATATACACCGCAAAGCATGAATACCTTATTCCATTATTTATACAGTTTATCTAATTGATGCGCATTTTTGTCATTTTTACCTTTGATATAGATTTTTAAATATTTTTTAGGTATAGCTGTAGTTATAAGCGACTTTGGAGCAGAATACAAGATGATTTATTGGTATAGTAATGATTTGTTGGAAATTATATAAAATCCTATATCTGCTTTTGACAATATTTGATAGGTATTTAAAAAACTACTCTTATTTTTTTCTACATATTTTGAAGTAATGCATATGTTATCATAATACTACTGTCCCACAACAGAATACATATATTTTTTCATGAATGAAAAATAAAATAACGTTTTTTGAACTTAACAAAAGTTCATAATCATGGATACACAGTAAAAACACAGTGTGACACATTATTTATAAGAAATAAAAATTAAGTGAACATAAATCATAAATGCCAATGTACAGAAGAAAGAGAGTGAATTGAAAGTTATGTAATAGAGCCAATAATAATTAATTAACAAATAGAGAGGTTAGAGTATAGAAGCTTGAATTGAGATTGAGAGCGATGTTCTTATTATTAACAATAAAAGCAGATTCAATAATTTTACGCTTTTTAGCATCACTACAATGATGTATAATCGAAGCAATAGTAAAATCAGGGGAATGTAAAGTGTTATTGATATGAACAGAAATACCGTTGTCAGTTTTATGATGCAAAATATTTTTACGATGTTCATTTAGACGTAAATTTAAATCTCTACCGGTTTCACCAAAGTAAGATGATGGACAATTATTACAATTCACTTTGTGAATACCTATTTGAGGTTTAAACGAATTAAATATATTGCTGACTAAATTAGAGTAAAGAGTATTGGGATATTTAAAATATATTTAACCATATTATTATATTACCATATTTACACGAATTAAGAGCGGCGGTGAAAGGGAGAGTGATTTTATTTGAAGAAGAAAAAGGAAAAAACGTTCTATTGTTTTGTTATAAAAAAGATTTTTTGTTAAATTTGATTTACCTTACGAGTGGGTTTTCTTTCTTTCATTTTAAAAAAAGTGATCGGTACCTTTTTTCCGCATCATACCTAACTAACTATATACATTCTTGTATATAATTAATCATAGAAAATGTGCTTGCGCTTTGTAATTCGTAAATTATAAATAATTGTGACGTTAAGTAAAAACTGTATTCATCTTTTTTATTCAACAAAATTATATTCTATTAAGTTAAATTATTTCTGTAACATCAGAAAGACAATTATAACAGCAAATTTATTCTTACCCAATAATAGAATTGTAATGTCATATTTTGTTAAATCGTCGTAATATGACTGAAAATGTCATTTACACAAAAACTATTATAGAAAATATACATTTAAAATTTTTTTTAAATTCATGTTTAGGTCTTTATTTTATGATTGTTCGATTATAACAAGCTTTTTATATATTGCCCTCCAGACATTGTTCAATAAAAAAATATGTTTCCTCATTTTTGTGATTCAATACTATTACAACAACTATTCAATGCCTATTTTTATACAATTAATTAATAATCAATTCCTCTTTCTCTTACAGATATTCTCCTCCGACGGGTCAACGAGTCGATCTCTGTGGCCGAGCAATCCGCGCAGTGGCAAGTTTGGTGGAGTGGCCTTAGTCAAGGCGCCCTGTCATGCCCTCCTCTGTAGTCGTACTGAGCGAAATCGAGCCGTCGTCCAGGTGTTTTAGACCCCCTGTGACAGCTTCCTGCCACCCGCATCACCAGACGACCCCGACAAGGACTTTTTGTTGCCAGGGACAACATTAACTGGAGAAGAGGTCTCCTCTCCGCCCAGAGTGTACAGTTTTGAGATCGATACAGAAGTTGGACTGCGTCGACCAGCAGGCCTGGTTGCCATGGACACGGCCATGTTGAGTCCCGCTGGAGGCGGCCATTTTGTAGTGGTGGACTCGGGAAATCATGCTGTTCATATGTTTCGACATTCCTAGCGCCTGGAAGGCAAAACCTACGCATCTACATTCTCTCATTTATTCTCTGCTGACACGTTTTTTCTGTCCTTAAAAGAATAGTATTTACATAGCTATCAAAATCACAACCTTTCGCGTTATAATACACTTAGTACTTATTACTAACAGAAGTAGTGCGTTGCATACTATGTTGTATTTTAACAGATGTATTTTGAATTTTCAACTACTTTCCGATTGCTCATTTTAGATGATAGTATTGTAAGGCCCTTCTCTAAATGTTACTGTTAAATGGCCTTTTCTTAGTCCTTATTGTAATATAAAGGTTCGTATTTTTCGAATTTGACATTATTGTTCATGTAATGTGGACAGATTAATGTTTTTTGGACAATTATATTGAGAATAAATTATTTTACAACCTTCACTATCCATTTATTCTCCTAACAACAGAATGCAGAATATATATGCACACACTTTCTTTCTCAACGTGTTTTGCTCAACATACTATAGAAGAAAAAATATCTTCCTATCTTTTCTAACTAACTATCTTTTCTCTTTGTTGTCAACATTTATATATAAAAAAGCAATGTACAATTTCATTGAATCGTTTCAGTTTCTCAAGTCAAGTAAAATCACTGCGTTCTTTAGATTATACATTTTTCCATACACATTATACAAATAACTACATGCTACTTATTATCAGGTTTCCTATTCATTTTCTATTTTATATACTGTAACATATTTATGACAAGGGAATCATGTATTTTTCGTAGAATTATATAAAATCACGATTTTCTTTTAACCCAGATCAATTTTATATCATAAAAATCAATTAATTGCACATGTGATCGCCCACCATGTTATTCTTGGTCAAAACTGAATTATTTCCAATCCACATATTCTCTTATAATATGTTTGTTCGAATATACCAAATATCTGTTGTTTCTTTTGTTATTTATTATACCTGTTATATATTTATTGTAGCTAACTTTTTCTTCTAAAAAGTGTTTTGTTTCGTTCTTTGTTAATCTTTTAAAAACTTTCTACTCTTTATTATTTATTTTTTTGTTAGCCGTAATTCTGTTTTCCTGTTTTCTCATGTTTTCCTCTTAAATTTCTGACGATAATATTAACGAAAGAATTTAGATCACTTCCAAACTGTGTGTGTAAATAGAATATATTGTTATTTTTATTCTCTACAATTATTTTTGTTCTTTTATATAATAAATATTACTGTAGGATATGAGGAATTAAGTGTCACAATCAAAATTACTACCAATAAATTCAGAGCTAAATATAGAAAATACATTTAAAATATACATCAATATTATTTATAATAAAAAGTTAATTTGATTTGTAATAAGACCCTCCATCTCCAAAAGTTGTGTTTCCCTGGAATCTAGTCATTAAAAGCTATATTTTAATAATTTTCAAGTGAATTGGGATTTTTATATTTTAATATTGTCGATTATCGTTTTTTACTTTACTGAACAACATACATGCTTGCGAAATAAAAAATGGCAAAATCTTGAAGTATATATAGAATTCTTAGCAACCAACATGGAGGTGAATATCTATGTAATCATAACCCTAGTGTCACAATATTTCGATAGTAGAGATACTGGGATGCTTATATTATGACTATCTCTATAACATCACTTGTTCGTTTTCCCAATGAAACACATTAAATTGATTTCCTAGCGATTCATTTTAGTTTGCAAGTAGCTGGTAGGTACTAAGTAAACTAACCCCATTACATATGCGTCTAGTAAGGTTGATGTGAGTATATATTATAGGCGCCTCGAAGATGTTAACAGGAATTAATGCTGTATCGGGAAGATAGCGATGGGTTGATAAATCTAGCTGACTTTTCAGCGATCAGGTGATCAATGAATGAAATATCATTTAATGCCCATCTTTAATACTGTGAGGTGTATTTATGTTCTGACTTGGCTCTGGGGCTTCAAATACACGTAGAAAATTTGGTTTTGTGCCAATGAGTGTTTTAATATCAAATTTATATGTTTAACATCTTGTGTGATTATTTTTCTATTTGTTCAAAGTATAATGGCAATAATCAAAGAAATAAACACAATTGTTTATTTTTAAACAAAAATATTGGTAGCAAAATGCTTTTACTCTATACGTAAACAGAATAATATGATAATATGTTTATATAATTCTGAAAGCAATTAGTAAACGTGAGTATAAGTCATATATTATTGTGTTGGGTATGCAAAGTTTACTAATAAACCAAAAACATCGGTTTTCCTTAACGATAACACAAAAAATAAATATACGCTTTTATAATTTATTCACAAAACTAATATACTAAACATAAGGTTAATCTACGTTATATATATTTTTTACGTATCTTCTTTAAACGTGATAAAAAGTCATAACATCACATTATTAATATTTTTCAATGTCAATTAAATAAGGTGTAACCTAAATTTGATTGAATTTACATTTTCTAAATAGATAATATTGTGAGTTTAATTTTGTAATTTTTTTACCAAATTTGTGAATTCTGTAATAAATAATACTGAATGATTCTTTTTACTTAAATAGTTTTTTTTATAATTGATTATTCTATAGTATTTGTTTATTATCTTCACAGTAGATTTCTATAACATTTCTTAGGAGGACAATCTAAATATGAAAAACATTTTTATTTCTTGTCTGGACATCAATATAAAATAATATACTTCCCCATTCTTTTAGAATTCTCGATTTGGATATATGAATCACCAATCCATTGGTTTACCGATGAAAACTTAGTATTAAATACTACTTTTTTATTATTAATTTTCATCTGTACCAATTAAAAACCCGTCTATACAAAAAAATTGTTCCATATTACACACCTATACCTATGAAATATAACGTTGCACCTTAATTTACTCATCTTTGTAAATTTTAAATGCATTTATAGTTTTCGAAAAATGTTTGTTATAAATTAAATATATTCCCTTTTCTTTATACCTTTTATGCTGTAACAAATTTAAAAAATGTACTAATAATCAAAATAGACTTTTGATTAACCAAAAGCATTTAAGATTCTAATTTCGAAATTATCTGGTTTGTAAATTTTACAAGGGTATATAATTATTTACGTGAAGTCTTTTTGTTTATATGTGTATCAAGATAACTATATATTTCTAGTACTTCTTGATGTGTATGTAGATTCAAATAATTTCGACAAACTAACAGAAAAATATTATATAAAGAAAAGTTAACATTGAATATAAATACTATCAAATTTCATTTATAAAATAATTAACCCAGCTCATTTTATTTACTTTAGTAGCAAATTGACAGAAAAACACCATAAAAATAAAAGGTTTAAAAGTAAACATTTTACAGGTTTAAATATCTTCTTTGCAAAATTTCGGATAAGGATAACCTCTTTTTTAAAAACTTCTAAGATTTTGTCTATCCATATATGTTCTCTCTCTCTCTAAGTTCCGTCGAGTCGTTTCTGGCTCCTGGTGACCATATGAATGAAATCCCTCCATCCTGCTCTGTCTTGTGCCTTCCTCACCATGTCAATCAGACTCGTATTGGTGTCATTTGAAATAAAACCATCCATCGAAGTTGTGGTCTGCCACGTCATCGTATCCATCAGTCATTCCGAGCATAATCACTTTTTCTAAATTATTTCCATCTCTACGCAGTATGGGACCAAAATAACTGAGCCGAGTCTTTAGCATTTGACCATCAAGTGAGATGTTGTGTTGAATTTCTTCCAATACACTACTTTTGCTGGTTCTTCTCTCAATCCATGCAACTCTGAGAATTTCGCGCCAATCCCAAAGTTCGAAGGCATTTTTTTCTTTTTTGTCTGCTTTCGATATTGTCCATGATTCGCTACCATAACATATATATATGCTACATATAAGTAATTACTAATGCCGCAATACCTAAAATTCTTAGATCTATTAAAATTGACAGAGAAATGAAAATAACCGTATCAGTGAACGGAAAAATTCTACCTTCTTCGTTATTTAGCCATCTTTTGTCGAATGGTAAAATTTCTCGTGTCACAGATGGTCAACTTATTCGCTTTTGTAAAATCTTTACAAAGAAACTCAGTTGAATCTTGCTTGGTTATTAATGGCCCAAGACTGTCTCGAAAGGTTTTTAGAAAGTAGTAATGATAAAAACTAGGTCTTGTTTCTGAGCAATTAAAATTATGCCAAAAGCATAAAGTTTGTCGTCGATATTCTGAAAATTTAAACGTTTTCTATTATTTGTTGCATTCAACAAACTCAGCTACCTATCGAAATCTATTGGCGGAAGACATACTTTGTTTACCCCCTAAAAATATATTTATCGTTTATCGCGACTCACAGATTGTGGCACGGGTACTTGTAATGACAATTTTGTAAAAACTTCGTACCGCTAAACTGAATAAGTTTGAAAGAGAAGTTGTTTTAAAGCTAATATATGTATATAAAAAAAATAGAGTACACGGGTGTACAACTAATATGCTTCGTCAATAATGATACTCTTGCATCAACTGTGGATGGTAAAATCAATAGCTGGAAAATACCGTGATATAGTGGCGTTTATCCTATAAATAATTTATCAGTAGAAAATATTAATTCTGTTTTCGTTGATGTACTTCGTAAAGTCGAGCACAGTGGTCTTAATATCGTAGTAGCTTCTGTCGATAATGCGTCAGTAAACAGATCATTTTACTCAAACTTTCTTTCGGACAACGGAAAGTTGAGAAAATATACAACATCCTCTTGATTCATCGAAGTCATTGTTTCTTGTATTTGATCTACACATAATAATAATAATAATAATAATTGATAAACCTGTGAAAATGGCACGTAAGCTGAATTCTGCGGTTTTTAATCCTCTTAGCATAGAAACAACGTCTGTTAAGCTAGCAATGGCTGCTTTTCATGAGTCAACATATAATGTACTCAAGTTTTATTCAAACCATGGCAACCAGGATGGTTTTCAATAGCTGATTTTGCCGGACTTATTATGAAATTTTTGGCAGTGCTGAATATCAAAACACCATCTATTGACAAGAGAATTTCACGCGATCCCGTTTTATCAGCAAACGACAGGAAATTATCATTTTAACAGAATTTTCGTTGTTTTTGCAAGCTTGGGAAGACTCTAAAAAACCTGGTTTCTCATCACAAACATTTTTGGCAGTACGGCATACATGTCTTGCTCTGGTAGAGTTATTGCATTACCTTCTTAACACGCTTGGGTTTAAGTATGTACTGCTTGGTGACATAACGCGATCCCATTGAATCAAGGTTTGATTGGTATAGACAACTATTTGGTGCAAATTACTACATTTCTTTGAAACAGATCCTGGATAGTGAAAAGAAAATTAGACTTCTATCACTTTTCAAATGTTCTGATTTCAAAACACACCAATTACATGATATTTGGAATGAAGCGAAAATCTCAAATATTTAGAGTATAAGTTGTCCCTGATTTTGCTGATTCAAATATTATTTTTTACATATCTGGTTACATTTCTCGATCAGTTTCCAAACTTTTCAAATGTCCCAAATGTAACACTCTTTTACAAAAAAATTTGGAAGCCCCTACAATCAACTTTGACGACATTGATAACACCAAAATGTCCATGTTTATTTCAGAAATTAACAGGGGGCGGTCTTTGAAGACCGCCATCAGAATATTGTTTTAAAATCTACCTTAAAATATATGTTGGCAAGTATTTTCCGAATTAAAAAAAACTACAGCACCAATAAATAATTTTCTTGCATTTAGCGATCATCGTTCGCTTTTTGTAATCATCACATCTCTTATTTTAGAATTCGACGACAGTATTTGTATTATCTCTGTCTGTGAAATTGGACACTGTGTTAGAGCGCATAATTTTCAGTCTTTCAATTGCATGGCCAAGAATTTGGCAAAACAATATATCAATTCTGCTGAGAGTGCACAAAAAAAAGAGAAAAATCACTAACTTTTCCAGCGATTATTAATCACCAAATTTTTAATCACAAGTTGCGAGCGGTTTCGTAAATATTTTAAATGTTTCTAAAGTCTAATCGTGCCGATAGGATGAGAAGCTGGACTTGATCTAGTCGCGAGTGGTTATATATATTTACATGTTCCTGAGATATAACCGTGCCGATAGGATGAGAGGCTGGACTTTATCTAGTCGCGAGCGGTTATATATATATATTTACATGTTTCTAAGATATAATCGTGCCGATAGGATGAGAGACTGGACTTTATCTAGTGATGAGCGGTTTTATATATACATATTTAAATGTTCCTAAGATCTAACCGTGCCGATAGGATGAAAGGTGGATTTCATCTAGAGTAGTCGCTAGCTGTTTTTATAGAATCATCATTAGTAATTTTATTTTATACGACAGTATTATAATTATTATTATTAACAAGTTGACAATTCAAATGACTGATGCACTTTTCTTTAAAGTTTTTTTTATATACTTTCAAATCAGCTGTGGAAGAGAAATTAGTAAAATACTAACATTATTCTAATTTTTCAGCACCCAATAGAACGCGAAACAGCCCTTTTCAGAGCTACCACTTGTTGGTTGATTAAACCTAATCTGAATAAAATATATAAATAATATTTTCTCATAATTTATGTTTTCTCTTGAAAGATATGATTGATTTAATAGCCAACATATTAATACATTAATACATGAGGGTAGATAAGTGTATTTATTATTATTAGTATTATATCATTACTATTAGTCATCATACGTATAGTTACGTAGTTACATTAAATTAAATAATGACTTAACTATGACAAAACATAAAGAATGGATAGATAAAAACTGGTTACAATGTTTTTATAACTAGATTTTTGCTAGCTAATTTTGTTAAATAACAGCTGTTTGCACAGCCTCCGCTTCACTTTGTATGAAAAATCAGCCTGACTCACTCCGTGTCTAGTCCAATAGCTAGTATATTTGTTAGACATGGTTGGACATGAACAATAATAGAGGAAGGAAGACCGAGCCCAAGGCGAGTCTTCTTGATAGAAGAAACAGGAAGAAGAAGACTATAAGGACGACCCAGGTTACCATGGGGCAGACCATGTGTAGAAGGACTTAGGGGTATGAGATCTGACTATACAATGCACATTTTAATACTTACTAAAAAATCTTAAATTTTCACATTGTTAGAATAAGGAAATCTATCTGCATATATATGTTAGGATGAACTCCCAATACACAAAATATATTTTAAAAACTATATTTTGCAAATAAAACTTTCTAATATTTGTTGAATGTTAAAACTTATTATTATAGTTTTTTTAATTTAAAATACATTATTTATGTCTACCATGAGATATAATAGACATAATTGGTAATTTAGATCAAAAATAGCTTAGGTAGTAACTTTGCTTTTCGAGTAGACATACTATTATAACTAATAGATATTATTTATATTATATAGAGAGCCCGAAGAACTGCAGCAACTTTGATAAGTTATTGATAAGCTATAGAATATATCCTTGTGTATGTACATATTTTGCGTGTGTAATATTATTTTCTCGAAAAATGAGTATTAAAATAATTCGCAATGAATAATAATTACCGATATATTCTTAATTTTATTAAATGTTTGAATGGCATAAAAATATAATAATTTCTTATTCAAATTAAATTTCCTAAACATTGAAAAGAACCTATATTTCAACTCACTCAGGTCAACACAAAAATTGTTCGTTTTGTAAATTTTTTTAATTGCAAAAATTGTACACATCTATATTTTTGTTATGATCACCCATGTTAAGAACACAATACCTATCGCTGCATAGTATGTAATTAAGGAATGTATGTATAGCAAGCAGTATGTATTAGGTATATCGTAACAGCAAGTATAAGTTCGTAGCAAGTTAGTTCGAATTTGTTTCACCAAGCTCCGTACTCACAGATAATTTAAACATGTGCGATTGAATGATATTTTCAATGCTGGAAATGAAAAGGTGCAATAGGCATTATTGTCTGGCGATGATTTGCAAACTTATTTAAATGAATCTTTGTGAACTTTAAGACCAGAAACAATTAGGCACAAATAAGTTACAAAATTAATTGAACATATCAGAAAAATTTGAATTGCTGCATGTGGTAATTATGTTTAAAATTTGTAAATATGCAAATTAATGCACACATTACTGACTATATATTTGTATATATATTTGAGATACTATAAAAATAAAACGGGATTTTAAAAAATGATTTTTTTTCGTGTTCTCCAAATATAAGACATTTTATTAAATACAAAATTACACCACCCATTACGGTATATATGTTTGTATACGGGGTTTATAAATTTAAGAAACAAAGCATAAATAAACTTCTATATACCACAGGTTGATTTGTCTAAAACTCGTTGTAATCCAAATTACATTTGTAAATATTATGTGGTATATTAAAATTTCAGAAAATTAATACATAATGTATGAATAATACTTTGTATCCCGAAAAATCATAAGCACCAAAATGTATGACAAATTTCCAATTCAATAAATGTATATCATTTAAAGTATTTATTCTATAATTTAATTATATACATTATTAACTTCGAACACGCTGAGCTCCATTTCTATTAATACGCTCCTCTGTGGTGCGTGTCAAGATTGATTGGCTTCTTGTGTTCTTAAAGCCTTCTTCTTTGCTTTATGCAGATGATCAAACTGTTTCTTTTTTAATGCTCGCTTATATTTTCTGAGATAAATTTCCCAGTGCACATTGAAATTGCAAGACTTGAATATATGCTCATATTTAGATCATTTAATAGCTTAATATAATAAATTTATGAGCTGTTATATAACTTATCCAATATACTGCATAATTATATATGTTTTATGATAAATTCACACTAGTCAATAATTATCTTCAGTCATTATCTTAAGTAAACGTATTGATTATTTAACTTAGATACTTATCTTATTCAATAAATCTTACTTTTACAATTTAGTTTTGATGTTGTGATTTTATTATTCATAACTATCACGTGTATTAATGTATTGTAATATTTATAACTTTATTTTAATATATTAATAATATTTTTAATGGAATTTGCCAAATAAACTTTAAAATATGTTATAGGTGTTTACTTGTTTATAGCGCAAATTTTCAGAAAGATCGAATCGTTATTTACAAAGCTATTAAAGTTTAGTTTTCGATCGTTTTTAATAACCCAATATGTTTTGTGTGCGTGTGTGCGTGTGTGCGTGTATGTGTGTGTTTAAGTAATTAATGACTCTGTTTCATAAAAAGTGCCTAGGTAACTAAGTATTAAATTATTACTAACAATAACCTATTAGGACTATTATGACAATGTTTTATCCTTAATAATATAGATAATTTAAAAGAACCCTATATAACGATAAAAGAAACGAAGATACCTACTGTTCCTCAATACAGATATTGTTCGAGCTGGAGTATAATTATTTACAGAGCTAATAGCCAATGAAGAACACGAGAAAAAACACAGCTGCCAAATTGAGTACGAGTATAGAAAATAGCTTTAAAAAAACATTCATTTTATTTCATCTTGCTAAGTATATTAAAAAAAACATGAACAAATAAAACAAAGAATTTATGTTCTTATCTGTTGTTCACGGTAAAAAAATATAATATGATTTTAGACGTGCATGATGCAGCCTGGTTCATTACAATGAGCAGCATAATCGGAATTTTTGGTAACTTTGTATTTTTTGCAACAATGATCCATGAACATGTGGAATCAAAAACAGCAACATTTCTTGTTCGTCATCAAAGCCTAATAGATGGACTTACTTGTCTCATTATAATAATCCTGCTTCTCCAGCCGACCATGAGGTTAACAGGGGCCAGTAGAATTCTAGACTACCTTATCTGCCATATATGGCACAGCTAACTCATCTACTGGCTCCTGATCTACATGAGCACCCAGAATTTGATGATGCTTACGCTGGATCGGTTTTTCGCTGTCGTCTATGCCACCAAATATCGAAGCCTACAAAGACTAATCATAGTTTGGTTCTACATTCTTGTCTATGCAATTGCGGTGCTGAACACACCAATCTCCTTTTTCGAGGCGAACTATGTAAATGGAACATGCATCGCAGGGTTCAAAGACCCGTTTAACAATCGATTATTTTTCGCATACTCCTTCGTTTGGTGCCTCTTTGTCTATCTCATCCCCATCGTGGTGCTCATAACGCTTTATTCAATGATTGCCATGAAATTGCGGCAGAGGACTCAGAATGATATTATCAGCGGTTCAACAAGTTATCGATCGGCCACTCGACAGTTCACCTTAACAACTCTTGTCGTGACGATTATTTTCGTTGTTAGCTTCTCGTTCAACAGTGTCTATTATATTCTGGGATATACCGGGATCACAGAGAACTACATTGTAGACTCGACTCTCCAGAAGGTAGGCCTCTGTCTTCTGTCAACCAACAGTGTTGCAACCCCCTTTGTATATTTTGTCATGATGAAATCTATGCGCAAGAAGGTTGTAAAGACTCTTCTCTACCCCTATAAGAGGTTGACTAAAACGAATGTAGTGGAACCGCATAATTCTCACGATACTTAAACGTACTAATAAGCATAATTTGACATTACTTCTTATTTTCTTATTTGAATATGATATACCGCTCGTTTAAAATAAATTATACTAGATTATTTTCATCACCACATTCTCAAGCAAAATGATAATTGGAATGAGATAAAAACAGTTACCATTTATCAAAGATAATATTTACATTATTTAAATCAATTATGTACATTGTTTTTTAAATTAAGATATTTGATATAATTACATGTTTTAAGATGTTTGGTTCATACCATATTCAGATAGGTAGAATATTATATCAAAGAGAATAAATGTATATGACTACGAAACCATATTACTATAAGGTAAATACAAAAAAGTTAGTATTTAATGAGGGAACTATTATTAAGAAATATTTAAATAATTTTATGGAATCGAAAAAAAATTTTTTTAAAAGGACAATAAAAAAAATTATTATTAAACATGCTCAAAATAAAAAAGTTAATTAAATCTATCAAAACATGAAATATAGCCGTATCTCCATCGACAGCGTAATTGTACAACAGTTCAATTTAGGTATATTAGATTTTTTCAATATTTCACATTCATAAATAATTAGCCTTTCTTACCAAATACATATATATAATAGCTATGTGCATGTTTTAATTTCCATTCATCCTTTTGAGGTTAAACTTCTGATTGTATTTCTTATTCAGAAGCAAGTTTCAAACTAAATAGATATAAATAACAATCTGGAATATTATGAACAGTGTTTAATTATTTTCTAGTTTATATGTACATATTTGCTGCGGAAGAATTTTATCAATATGTTTAGCATATTAAACTAATTAATTCCAATTCATGTTTTTTATTTATATTACATATATATAATCTACATATACCAGAAATTGCAACACAAAAACTAAAGCGTAAATGCATAAGTTAATGAGTTTTTTGTTTGGAGAAGTTCGCAATTAAGTACAATGAAAATAAAATACATATCAATGGAAATATACTCGCAGATATTCATTTTTAGAATTAAATATATGATTAAGATTACAGTAAGCAAAACTTAATAAACATCAAAATAATTGAAAAGTAACAAAATAAATAATTCTTAACGCTTTGTATTAAAGTCCAAAATTACTTTTATATATAATAGTTTTGTCGAGCACAACCTTTTTGTTGAGCTTACGAGCTGCGAAAGATTCGATATATTGCACTGAACCATTTCAATGAACTTAATATACAAGAATGACCAATCTGGTTGAATTAACACATTGGAGATGACTGTCATTTGTAAAGAAAAGTATAGTTTATACTACAGAAAAATAATTTAAAGTTGACAGATTGACTGTTGAAAGTAATATAGGATCAGGAAGGCGTCCAACGCTGACGACAGAAGTCAGTCACAGAAGACGCCAACGGAGGATGATCGGTTCAGTGGCAGAATGATTGAGGCTTGGAAAAAATTCCCGAGGAGCACAGATAACGATCAGATATTTATGTAAAGTTGGCCAAGTTACAGTCAAAAATATGAAATTGAAATGTAAATATAATAAATAAATTTAAAAATTTTTATAGTCTTATAAATTTTAATAAGAAATTTATCAACTTCTATGTATGGAAACTCTGTTTTTCTGAACCACTTGAAGAACAACTTTTTCAGACACATTCTATAATTATTGCAAGGTAATAAGTAGTAGGGGAGGTATACCGCGAGGCCAACAAAGACCCCCCCCCTTTGTCCACGAAAACAAAGACCCACCCTCCACCTCACGTCCAATCAGGATCGAGCAAGTATCCAACCAATGAAACGCCGCAAGGGTATATAATGAACGTGCAAGTATGTTTTCATTCATTCTTCTTTTGCCTGCGCTACTAGTCGGTCGTCTTCTGCTCGCTCCTCTCTCTCTACTCTCCCTCTCTTTTCTAACTTTATAAGTAGTACAATAAAATGAAATATTAATTACGTATTTAAATCAAATTTTTTGTATAATATATAAACATTTTTCATACATTATGTGAAATACTTTCTATAAATAAATGTAATAAATGTAAATTACGGTCACAAAAAGATATTATTTTTATTATTAATGATATGCATCCATTTAAAAACTTTGTTATTTTGATATATCCATCGATAAAGCTGACATATCAGTTATATTTGAAAGTAGGGACGTTTGATTTTTTCGAATTTATATTCTATGTGCATTCTATGATTTTATTTTTGTGTCAATTTTTGATTGTGTGTATGAATCATCCAAGGACTAATATTAAATCATGCAGTATATCCTTCATTTTCAAAAAGGTACTTATGAGTATGTACTTGTCAAAATAATATGCTATAAAAGTTGGCAATGTTTTCAATAATAAGATGTCATAATGCCAATAGACTATTAATGGAGTAGGATAGTGATCGATACGCATGAGCATCCAAGAATAAAACAACAGGATTAAATCATCGGTTGTAATTTTTCCGAAGCAGAGCATTGATATCCAAGAATTTTACAACGATATTTCTTTATTTTCTGGAGTTTTAATGTAATATATATTTTTTATTTGGAGTTTCAATAAAATCATTTTTGAAGGAACCCAAGAGATGTATTCAAAATGCAGGATTTAACAGCGGTCAAATTGCAAAGATCTTTCTATTAATAAGATGTGGTATGATTTCGTCCATTTTGTTTCACGAATCGAAAATAATCGAGATTGGATTAATGTCAAACAGTGGATAGCAATTTTTTTAAATTAATTAAAGTTTAATGTATTTGGGAATTCTGCCTTGATAAGTTCCAGTGAATGTTTATAGGCGAGATTGTCTTCCAAGAATTATCCAACAGTCTTATTCTGCAATAATATGCAGCTTTCATTGCTCATAAATAGTTGTCATCATAAAAATATAGCTCCTTGCTAATTATTTTTCACTATTTTAATACGCTTTTGATAAAAAAAAGAAAATGATACTGAAAAATAAAAAATGTAAATTTTAAACAATTATATAAATGTATTAATGGATAAATGACTTCATTAGTGATATTGTAACTTCCCATAAGTAAAGTAAGTATGACAAATATATTTAAAAAGATTAATACTTAATTATTATATTTTATTTAGTTAAAATGGACTTTAGTGAAATAATCAAATTATTTACGCTTTTGCATATCAACCAAGTTGGAGTCGACGCTCTGCGTATTCATTACTCTATGGGTATTATATATAGACACAAGTCAATGAGATGTTTAATAGAATTGTTTTAAATAAAAATAAAAATTAGAATTAACCCAACTTAAAGAAAAAGAATTTTGACTTTCATTAAGGATGATTCAATATAACAACTAAGGTAAATAAAAAAAGTTAAATTAATAAAAAATAAAAAAACATATATGAGGAAATACAATACCAAGCTTTTTTATATATTTTGTGAGATACAATCATTTGGTTTATTATTAATGAATGAGCTTCTTCATTTCGAAAAATAAAATTACATATACATACTTGTATAATTAAATACGGAGAAATCATTTGCTTTATCAATAGATTGACACAAGATTTAATAAAATATATCATTATGTAATTTTGTTTTCATACTATAAATAATTATGTTTTGCCCATATTTATATAGATTCCATTCGCAGTATATGATATGTGGTCTTCCTTATCAGTAATTAAGAAAGTTAAAAACACCGGTTTGTAATATACAAAAGTAGTATAGGGGAATGGGTTTGCGCTTGACTCATCACCCCAATATCTCTGGACAATCCCTACTCCCTCCTGAACTTTCACAATCTAGTTTAACTTCAGTCACAGACAGGAAATGATCAGTGTCTGTCAGCAGAGATAAATCCCATTGCTAAGAGCAGTAGACAAAAAGGCCACAACTGTTCCGATAGAGTTTCAAGGCTATCGGTTGTTGTATTACCAAGATTCAGATCCGTTTAAACATTATATACTTCCTGTTTAATGTGAATCTTTCCATAATGTCGAGGAGATTAATGAACATATTATTATTTGTTTAAACAACTTTGTGCTTGAAAATAAACAGACTCATTTGAATACGAATCCTATGTACGGTTTAAAAAGATCTGAATTTGAGATAAAATTTTAAATTAAAGTAAAATACATATATATTTGTGTATCTATTATGTAGTAGTGTGAACTGTTAACCAGAGAAACGATTCAATAAA
>JAYRBW010120135.1:0-17151 GCA_036023295.1 Invenusta paracnida
GCGTGAGTCCAAGAAATGTGACACATTTACTGGTCTTGATTGTTTCACCGTCGATCGATGGTGAGTTGGCTTCTTTGGACCATGTTGAGAATATAATGCATTCAGATTTTTCCACCGCTAGTTCTAGGTGTTAAGGTCGTTTGCTGCTGATTGATTAGCGTCGATCTAGCTTCGTGTGTTGAGCCAGTGTTGCCATGTCATCTGCGAAGAGGTACTTTTCAACCTTATCTGTCATATTTACACTTATGTCATTAATCCATATAAGGAACAGCGTTGGGGTAAGAACACTTCCCTGGGGGAGTCCCTCTCTGAAGCTGTAGTATTTGCTGTGTCCGAAGTTGATTTTACCCTGGCTCTTCGGTCTGCTAAGAAGTTTTGGAACCATTTAATCATGCATCTTGGAAGGCCTGCTCTGTACATTTTAACGATGAGCCCTTTCTTTCATACTTTGTCATACGCCTGCGAAAAATCGTACAGTGTTAGGACTGAATTTTTAGCTGGTTTGGATTCATTCCAACCATTTTGGATGGATTGGATCATTCTGCCTATTTGGTCTTCTGTTTAGCGGTCTATTCTGAAGCCGATGTCCCCGATTACTCCTGTCTTTTCGATGATGTAGTACAGACGAGCTCTGATCACTCTTTCCAGTAGGTTCGCTATGTGGCTAGTGAGGCTGACCGGTCTGTAGCTATTCATTTTACTAAGGTCTTTGTTTTCTTTGCGATTGGGATAATAGTGACTTCTTTCCATCTGTTTGGAACAGTACCATTCATTCACGAGATGTTAAACATTTCTTTTAGCCTCTCTCTTCCCTTGTCTCCGAGGTGTTTAATCATCTCGCCATGGATGCCATAGTCACCCGCCGCCTTGCCATTTTTCAATTTTATGATAGCTTTAGATATTTTGTAATCTTCAATCTCGCAGCATCCTCCGTTTCTCCGTCCAATGCAGTTTCTACATGCTCTCCTATGAGGTTCAATCTTTTCTCTTCTGATTTCTCTATCTTTATCTCTCTCGCGGGGTAATCTATAGACACGTTCGCGTATTCTTTGGCGAAGGTTTCTACTTTAATGCGATCTTCGTAGAGAACTTTCTCTTTCACCTCTCCGGTACTGCTATCCTTTGTTGTTATGGTCTGAGCCTTTCTTTGTGTCGTCGTGTGATTTTTGCCATCCATTGGTTTGATGGCTCTCCAGAGGGTTGTGGTGTCTGTGTTACTGTCCAGTTTATTAGTTACAAATTCATCCCATCTTTCTTTCTTGGCTTTCTCCGTGATGGTGCGCACTCTTGGCTTGGGCTTGCTTTAATCCATTTGGCTATATCCTCTTCACTTCTATTCTTAAAAGTGGTCACTTCCTTTCTTTTCTTGATGGCTTCTTCGATCTCTTTATTCCAGTATGGTTTATTCACGGTGCGACTGCCTCTAGGGATAGTCTAGCGTGACGCTTGGATAATCTTCTCTGTGAAGTTTTCAACCATTTGATTCAGGGTATCACCTGACACCGCACCCATCTTCGCTTCTGTAGCTAGTATGAATTCCGCCCACTTTGCTTTCTTGAAGCTCCACTTTGTAGTTTTAGGGGCTACTTCTTCTTTCCAGTGTTCGAACGTGACGAGTATGCGTAAGTGGTCACTTCCCATATCTTCAATGACTTCCCAACTGGTGCTGTCTGCTAGATCCTCGGATACTAGGGTTATGTCTGGTGCGCTACCGTTGCCTGTAGCTCTGTTTATTCTCGTGGCCTCGCCTTCGTTACAGAGGCATATGTTGCTCTCCTCGCACCAGGATTCGATAGCGTTCCCAAGTGCATCCGCGTTCGTACAGTTTTTGTCCCAACCTGGGGGGTGGGCATTGAAGTCTCCTAGGTTTATGGTTCGGTCCTCTGATGGTAGTGCTCCTGGATCCAAGTTCTGTGTTCTCTCACTGAACCTCGAACACACCTCGTAGATACTGGTGGCAAATATTATACTATATATCATCAATTTACTGCATTTAACTATACCCCACTGATTCGCCTTTTTTTATAGACAATAACATAATTATCCAGTTATTTTTTGCATTTCTGACGTTGTATCATGTTTGTTACTTAAAAATGAGAATAAGCTGTTTGATGCTTTGCACGTTGAGATGATGCGCATCGTAAGTCCTTTCTTCCCCAAATTAGATTATTATTACTAGTCGGACGTTATTTTCAGTCTACTTGTACAAAAATATATTTTCTAAACATACAATACTACACCATTATCAATATATATATTAGATATGTACGAACATTAAAAAATGTCAATGTAATGCAATTACTACCTACGAAAGAATTATCATACACAACAGAAACGTTTGAAAAATGTCAAAATTGCATTAAAGAGGGCGGTTTCAATTTTCGTTCAGCTGTTTACTTTACAATAAATAGAAGTAAACATATAGCATTATTTTAAATTATTTTATTAAGTGTGTCTATGAATTATGCACTTTAAATTCAAATCAACTGATTTACAAAAGGTGCCTATTTACCTACTGCCATTCGAAAGATTAGCCAGGTACTTAGAATTTTGGAGGACAGAAGAACTAATTCAACCTCTATTTGAGTAGAATCAGAATGCGCAAAAACTCAAATGGAGTACATTTTAAGGCATATATACATACATATATTATATATATATCGTATGTATAAAACAAGTCACGTACATCAATATTATACTATATTATACTATTATGGGAAGGTAGGATTATATATGAATTAAATTTATAATATCAGTTACTATGCAAAAGCGGTTATTTTTTAAATACTTTAATATTGTAGATACTCTTTAAAAGCAGTCACGAAATACAAAATTGTTTAGTACGTATCTAAATTAAGGCTCAATCCGTCAGATTTAACCGCATTTATAAAAAAAGAAGGTGTCACAACATTTTTCGTTTGATTGGTTAAATACCGACATCTGATTGGTTGTTAAGGAAATTCCTAATTCTCTGTCTGGCTATTTCCATTGGCTGAAATTTTATCTTTGTAATCTTTACGTATGCCGTGTAAAATATATGAATGTAATGATACTATACTGAAATTGTCTTCCATGTGCTTCAAACAAATAAACACAAATATTATTGACGACAGCAAGACCGTGCATTCATCCTCAAGGAGGGAATTTATAAGACATGTTTCATTGATTACTATATTTAAAGAATTAAGCTTGCCATTGATTAGTGCAACGAAGCGATCACGTGAAAAAACAAGTAGTGGAACATTTTTAATCATGAAATCTACGTAAATGCATCGGAAAAACCATTTTTTGCTCCAGCAAATTCTTTCGGTTTGAGTGATTCGGATTCTGTGAAGGATCAAAACAATTGTACTGACGGCTCTGTCGTCATTTTCTGAGGAGTAACTAAGGAGGCGATGCCACAAAGAAAGGGGCTCCTGGCCCCACAAAACACCTTTTTGGACACAATTGCTACCCGATTTGATGGAACCCGTAAGTTTCATAGTTTACACTTTTTTGATTTAACACAATATTTTGGAATTAAATATTGATTTTATTTAAAATTATACCTGTTTAGAATAGTTTGAAAATTAAAGAAATTAGCACCGTTAACTTTTGTTTTTATTTAATATATTACCTTGCTTGTTTTATTGAGTACTATAATTTGAATGTAAATAAATGTAACTGTGAATTTGTAAATTTATAACTATGACACTTCAATAATAAAACCCAAAAGTGTGGAAGGCTTAAATATTTAACAATATATTTGTTATTTGGGCTGTATTATTTTACAAAGAAGAAGTTTACGATACCCTGCCGAATATTACCTACATACTTTCGTTTAAAAGTCAATATTTCAGACATATTTTGATATCCGTAGTTTACCCTGGCGTACTTGTCAATCAAACACAACAGTAAAACCAAATAACAGTGTCGCCATTGTATACAAGTTTACAGATATGTTTCACTTCATCGCATAATCAAACAACAATATACTGTAAAAATTTGACAAGTGGATCAATGTGAACAAAAGATGAAATTTCAAATCTTATAAAGTCCCGGATGCATTTTGACGTGGCTATTTTCCGGAGAATATTTAAATTCATTCCTGTAAAAAGGAATAGGTCAATCAAATGTCTAATTTCTAAAACTCTCTCAAATTAATACCTAAACCTCGAATGACACGTTTGAATAAATTAAGGGAAAACCTCCACATGTATTTAGTTGAATATAAATGTATACTATAGTTAATTTTAATATTTCTAAGAGTTCAATGAAATAAAATGCAATATACTATGACAGACTTTAGGAAAGTTGATAATAATCTCGGATAATGTACTTCTGAACCTACTTATAATAGCAATGGATATGAAATATTCTGAATAAAGACTGTTGGAGGGAATTACATACTATAACTATAACATGAACTGGAAAAAATGGATAAAATTACAAAGACATTTTTAGTGCAGACAATTTTGATTCTATTTTATAATAATGAACAAAATTATCTTTTTTTTTTAAGAACAATTCTCTGTTTAAACGGGAATATTATAGCTCTATTAGTATCAATCCATGTTAATTTCGATTTTCATCAATTTTTGCTATTTGCACAAATATTTCAATCTGTATTTTTTATTAATTAGTTACAGATTAAGATATGTACACAAATAATTTAGTTCTGTAGATCAGAAGGTTATAGTATTACCAAACAATTACAATAAATATGTAAAATAAAAGAGAGAAATATATATATAGCTCAAACAACTTAAGGAAAAGGAGGCACCGTTTTTAGTAAAAGTTCTATTTAATCCTATCCATATACCAGTCCAACATTTTTTCTGTGAATTTTTAACGAACAAATGGAACAATATAAGCTTCCGTGACTTTTCCTCAAATGTAGATTGTAACTTTTAGCGCCATATTCACAACTGTACACCCTATTGGGTGGTCACGTGACCTTAGTAAGAAATACCGTTAATGACAAAAATCTTCAAATTTTCAAAATCAATGAAATTTTTTTATTTTTTAAATACTCAACAAATTTCATATTATTGTTGAGATAATATATCGTTATATTTTTTCCAATTTTTGTTTTCAATGGAATGTGCTACAAAACATCATCGTTTACCTATATGCCAATTTTCAAAACTTTACACCACCAGGAAGTTTAAAAATTATAAGGGGGCTCAATGTGTAGCACCCCCTCCCCCGGAATATGGAGATTGAGAGTTTTGATTAAATATTATTAATCTAGACAATTATGAAAATATTTTTCTATTTATATCGTATAATCTGAAGAGTGGACAATGATATCTATAGAAACGCGTTGTGAATTAATATGTATTTAAATTTAAAATTAATGTTGATTGTTTTTTCTTTTTCTTTATTACATATTCCCTATCGAAATTTTACCTTACTTAAAAACAATTATGTGAATTGTCGACTAGCTTAAATTATGATTATTATATTATTTCATTTAAGCATAAATCTTACAAATGTTTCACAGTATAGATGGAATCCAGAAAATAATTGCAACAATTTGTCAAATTAAAATGATTCCAGTATAATTAGGATGTCTGTAGCTCACTTTTAAATTTGTTTTCTTTCTGTTACTAATTTGTTAACGAAATATTGCAATATTTAAAACGTTTAATGTCATCAAAATGGCATATAGTAACATTGTGATAAAGACAACATGAGAAATATTCATAATTTACAAATAATACAGAAGCACGAGAGCTTGTGTTGTAAAAAAGGATCTAATATTTCAAAATTAAATTGTAGACTTTCTTGGGAAAAAATATGTATTTAGTGTTACGCTTAATTTATAGAGAAAAGAAGAGATATTTTATAGAGAAAATGCACAATTCTGTGTCGCGAACAACATATAAATCAACAGAGAAAGCTCACAAATATTAATACGTTATAACTCTGAATAGCAATGAAACCATAAATTTTCGTTATTCCCGATTTGTTTTCACAATCTATCGATATGCATCCGACTATATAAATTGGACACTATATTTTTATTCAAATAAAATATATATTATTTTGCATTTATATACTACACTTAAAGCCAGAAAAAGAAAGAGTCAAACATATTGATTTCCTATAATTCAAAATAATATGCGATGTTGGTGTATTGATTAAATAAGGATAGAACAGATATAATACAATATATTCGTATATAATATGTTGTTAAATGTATTCTAGAGAGAGCATTATCAATGTGCATAGTTAACCCCCTATTATTCCTGAAGGGCGTCATCATGTTAAACGTTATTGCCAGCTCAACGAGAATATAGGTATATATACCTATGTTCTATTCCTTATATATTGTAGATATTGTAAAGATATATATGCATAAAATTAGGTATATAATATAATACATACTTATAAGTACATTATATACTTTTGTGGATGTTTTGTAAACATCTATACTAAGGTACTTTTTTAAAATCAATTTCTATAGCAAAAACTTTGTTTTTTATTTTTATTTGTATCTTATATGTATATAGTGAATGCTACTGGGGGTCAACTATAACTATTTATTAAGGCACTTTTATTAAAGTATTTTCAATAAATACAAACATTTACGACAATATAATATTGTGAATTATATTACATTTACAAAAGGATGGACAATTATTAAAAATCAATATATATGTATTTCTCTAAATTGTGAATATAATATATACTAGTATATATACATACTTAGATGCAATTTATAAATGCGCTACTCATTTAACGACAGATTCAAATATTATTTTCCCAATATTTTAATTGATTGTAATATTTGTATAAAATCAATAACAGGTATGCCATAGAAATATCCACTACTAAAAATAATGAATAAAGTAGTATCAAACAGTTTAAATGCGGGAAAGACTATTAAATGTGAAGTTTTTAACCAACATTTGTTAAAACATTTATTATTGCAATTACTTTTAATTATATATTTTTAGAAACATATTACATTTTCATGCTAACATATAGAATTGCTTGATGTTAATATACATACACGTGTAAATTATTTTTTGTCTTATATATAGATATATATGTATTATATAAACATTAGAAAATGTCATAACTAAATATCAATTTAATTAAAATTACATATACACTTCACGAAATATATAAAAATATTATTAGAACAAAAAATAAAATAAACGCTTAAGATATACGAGCTACTTTTAATAGGCAGTTTACTTAATATTGTACATTCAGTGGGATTTTTAAAGGATATCGCTATCCATACTAAATATCAATAAAATCAAGAGTCACAAAATTGATTTATACAATATTAAGATGGGAGCCGTATACATGCGATGGCACCTTATAAAAATCTTAAGATAGTAAAAAAGGAAGAGTAATCATCTAGTTTTTACCAACCTTATATCTAATTATGGCACATCATTCATTCCAATTAACGCTCTGATTCAATTATTGTTGTTCTTATAATCATATCTGAAAATCTAGAGCTAGCACTAGCGATGCTATAGTTGCAATGTATCCAATGTATGTATGTATATATATATAATTATGCTCTGTATACTGCACCGACTATGGATTACGAAAGCTCTAATATCAATATTAACTTCTATTAGGACATTTATTTCTTTACGTCGCCGTCAAACGTAGGGATAACAGGAACTTCTAAAGTGACACATAAATATCTGTAACATTTATATTAATCAGTTTCAATACTATTTTAAAATAGATTAATATAAAATAGAATCATGTGTAAATTGTAATTCTTTTATATATTATACTCGTATATCAATATCTTATAGACCTTCGATTTTTTTGGTGGGGGTGGTGGGTAATTAAAATGAAACTTATGTAAAAAATTGTGTGTGATCTGTGCAAAAAAATTAAAAGTGTCAATCATAAGATTTGTAAATACCAATATATTATGTATATTTTAGACCTTTGGTTTTTTATGGTCATTTAAATCCCATTTATCAATATATATATATATATATAAGTTATTGCACCCTAATAACCTTTACCGAAGTGGATTAAAATGATTCTGAAGGCTACAACTGAACCAATTAAAAGTTAGCAAAAAACTTAAGAGATATAGAGATAATAACAAATATAGAAATAACGAATTGTTTCTTCTATGCATGCTTATATATTGTAAACATTAGAAAAGCACCAATTCCAGGTTGAATGTAAAGAGGTGCAGCTCCAGCGTAGGAGAAGCCTCAGTGGCATAAACTAGATATTATGTACCGGTATATTTTGATGGCAAAAAAAGTTGTACGCAAACAAGCCAGATGTTTTCTAGATTATTACAGACACACGTAACCATAACTTACAAGATGTGGTGGAATGCCTTCAATAAAATGTCGGAATTAAAGTTTCCCAGCTAAAAATTGATCCGTACCTACAACTTGATATTTCTTACTCTATATTCTTATTTCTTGCCCTCCGCGCATAACGATATGATAAAAATTTAAAGAGCATTAACCTCTAACCAGCATCGGATAGTGTTTACATTGTTTTGTGGTGGATATCATATCCTATAAGGTATAAACATTTCAAATCGTTGACCCCTAGCTAGGCTTGCTGAAGCTTGCGTACAACACATTTCCACCATTTCTTTTTACGAAATCCTATATAGGAACTTCAGCATTATATATAACATCGTTCACATCTCGCATTTCCTTTGATTCTGTGAGAATTCTACCACGTCCAACACAAAAAATCATGTTAGCCTTCGTTTGAAGCGGCACTTTCGAATTATTTTGATTTATGACTTAATGGATGCACTGCTTGATAAAGGGATTTAGCTTATATACCAATATACAATTACAATGAACGTTAAGCCAGTATAAAATAGTTTTGCACTGTTTTTTATGATTATGTTGTTGTTATTGTTTAGTTCCAGTTGCAAATGGTTTCTTTCTAGTCCTAATGATGTCAAATGTGGCGTTTTATAACTGATTGTGGATATCTTTAACTGTTCTTTAAACTTCCTTCCGACTGTCAAAAATAAGCTATCACAAGTTTACTTACGAACACACTTTAACGAAATATAATCCGACGAGGAGAATTATCTACGTTGTTCTAGTATATTTTGAGGATTTATACTACTATAGCAACTATGCATGCATAAAAAGTATAAATTTATATTTGAATGATTATAAACTATTCATTTTTGAAAAAGTATCCTCAGTTTATTTTTAGTTTACAACCTGTTCCGTATAATATACGGAATTTGGCTGCATATCATTGGTATTGCAACCGAAAATGTCATGCTTACGTTAACACATATCCAATTTCTGATGGGTTTTCAATTTTTAAAATGTATTTTGGCAAGGCAAGTTGTTTTAATATACAGTCATTGCAGAGTGTGACGAAAAAGCGTTTACCATCGCATAAATAATGCTCTGTTTTACCATGAATGGCATCATCTATGTGAATTATTAAAGCTACTGTACACAAAGATATATTTATTATAAAGTAAGTATAAATGGCTATAATATAACTCATGTGTGCGTATATGTGAGACTCGATAAACTCAATAAATCAGGGGATCCTTTATTGCATACAAGATGTATTGCGTCACCTTATTATTCACATGGCAAATCCCAAAGAAAATGAAGTCCTTTTTATCACCTAGCCAAGTTACGTCCACTTATTGAATTTTTTTTTTTCGGTGATTGTTAGGGAATTTACGACTTCAAATATTATAAAGCACATGTTATAAATAGTGCTAAATGTGTCTGTACTACGTATTTTTTTAAATAATAAATTTAAAACCAGTCGTGACTTTAATATGTTAACTATTAAAGCCAACAGTTACTTTCAGAGAGTCACATAAATTGTATTCCTAAGGGCATTGCAATTGATTTGTCTCTGTATCATTGTTAGCTAACAAAGAAATCTCTGAAACCGTTTGGACATTCACTTGTTTTCTTTTTTATGTAATACAATATGCTTAAGAATGCTTTAATAATATATAAATATGGGTAAAAAATAAAATTAATGCGCAGTCACAAAACAAGTAAGGTCATATTGGTGTCACAATGAATTAAAAATGGCCGAGTAGATATTACCTAAAATGTTTATTTAGTTCTATAGCATATTGTAAATATAGTTTTTGCTTTACTGACATTTTTTTTTCTCTAATCAACCGTCACCAACAAGAGTACTCCCAATTATGATTTGTACTTACCCATTGGAAACATTATATGGATATACTTACGCTGGAGTTTGTCGACACCCCTTTTATTATCTCTTATAGTGTTTCCTTATATTTAGTATTTTTTTGGAAAGAGAATACAACTCAGAACAAATACCTATATACATTTAACTTGCGTTATAGAAAAGTAGCTATACGAAATTTACCTAAACATACAAAATTTGACAGCTGCTGGTGAATTTTTCAGACTGAAATATATACATAGAATGGCTCTCTATCTAACTCTGGGATTGATATTTTTAGCGTTTGCAATTAGATCTTTCGCTTGGCTGAACAGTATTATTTTAATCATCCCAAATGTATTGATTTCCAACTACGAATATCAAACTAATGCAGCCGGTAGAAATATTTTTTATTGAAATATTATCAAGATTTTATAGAAATCGGTAAATTGATTTAAATACATTTCTAACTGTATACTTTAGTTTATCTGGCGGAGGAGGTATTGGTTAATAAGCAGTATAGGTCAGAGATTATTGTTTGATAACATTTCAATGAAAACAATTCATATCTCTGTTTTAGTATGCCTATTTCTATTCATTAAAAAAGACGCAGCTATTCATTATAACTAGTTTAATACAACAATTTTCAAATATGTTTGTCATTGATCAGCCATTTGTCATTATCATTATGTAGTTCCACAGTATATTTCTAAAAATATATTCTGGTTTACATTCAGTAATAAAGGAAGATAATAAAGCAAAATTGAATTTTATTCATTTATTTTTTCAGAGTCTGAATTTAACTTTGTCTTACTCGTGACAAATTATTTCATAATCTTATATTACTCGTGCACTTTTGCTTGTCAGTCAATATCCTGAGCTTGATAATGGAAGTTACCACGCAACCACATTATCAGTGCGCTGCAGTGGTTGTTTGGTGCCTATAAAGGGTACCTCTAAATATACAGATAAACATCGTCTTAAATGCGTATTATCTATATAGGTAAGTAAACTTTAAATATATTCAGACTAATTAAAAGATAAACAGGTAGGCGTAATTGCTTAATAATCTGATTTAGTTTGAAAAATAATCGCATGTCTAATTTAAAAAAATGCATAGGGCAATCAATAATAGTTGGTGCATTAGATACAGGAATTAACGCAATGTCTAATATTATACATTTAGATATATAAATATTTAGCGATGCAGAAAAAAAGTACTGATCACTTTTGAATGAATAAAAAAACACTCGTAAAGTAAAATAAATTTAATAAAACACCCAAAATTTCAAAACGAAAAAAGTTCATAATCATGGGTACAAAGCAAAACACAATGAGACACACTATATGTATCATGACACACATATATAATGTGTCTCATTGTGTTTTGCTTTGTACCCATGATTATGAACTTTTTCAGTTCGAAATCTCGGGTGTTTTATTAAATGTATTTTACTTTACGAGTGTTTCTTTTCTTTTATAAATGTATAATGTAATAGGATAGGATAGGAATAGTGTATACGAATATAGATAAATACAAAATGGCGGGATTATATTTTATTCTGTATAAGTTCTCTTTATTTAACATTATTTCCAAAAACGCACGCACAAAACTTTAGAGATAGAAAAAATTAACGCATCCTAACATTATAAAATGTGTTTACAAAATATGAATATTCAATAATTTCACAAAGTAAAAACAAATTCATATTAAAAATTCCAATTTTCTTCTCTTTTAAAACGATCATCCTTAAATTATGTACATTTTTTATGAATTCGTTCTAAATATTGGCAATTAGTTCTTGCAGCTATTTATTCAAACACTATAATCAATTTGTTTCCGATAATATAGAGAAATATTAAGCTATCCTTCACTTTTAAGAATTAAATTATTTCTGAGTAGCAAGTTGTAGCAAATACAACTGAAATTTAATTTATTTTACTGTCATTTGATTGAGTAATAAAGGAGAACATTGTAATGTTTCGAAAACAATATAATATGAATGTCAGATATTATCGAAATTTATCCAAAAACGGGACTTATCATATGTAATTGTTTTTTTTTAATAGTTATCGAATTAGTGACTATAACGTAGCAAGATGTCCTTTTTAAAGACATAATCAAATTGCACGATATAATATAAAAACAGTCTTTTAGCAATAAGGAAATTAAATGGTATTCTTTTTCTGCCCATTTTTCTGTATGTACATATATAAATGACTGTAAATGACTATAAATTGCAGCTGACAGCTACATTATTATGAGTAATCCAATGACTGTCAGTCTAAATAATAGCTATATATCCAATGTCTATGTTTTTGATCATTTTATTTACCATAAAAGCATATGTTATATATATATATTTATCTTTTATATAGTATATCTGATTTTTTAATATATTTTAATTTATCTAATTTGTCATAACTAATATAAATGACAAACGATTTATAATAAATAAAAATGTAGACAGTGGAAAATCAAATAAAAGTTTCACTATTAAAGTGACTTTATTCATGAATTACGCATACAATATTGATTATAATTCCATGTTTAGATGTACATATATAAATTTCGAGGATGCAGTTCATTTCAGTACATATTTTGTCAGTAATTCTATGAAATTATTTTTTTTAACTACTTTAAACTTTCCATCATGTTTACACTGTACGTGTACAAAATTAAATTAAAAATAACGATAATGCTTTTTGCTAAAAGACAGGAATAATTGGCAGTCAGTTGAACGTATTCTCCAAATCTTGTATAAATAACATGGAATTGCATAAATATCTGCAAATTGTAAAAAACAAGTTTTCTTTTTTTCCAAATTAATTGAACACCATGGCTTGTATTCACCAAGATATTTCAAGTAGGTATTTACTGGATTATCGCAATTTGAGACGGACATTTGCCTGGAGGTGTGATTTCTGGCGATCAATAATTGGAGGTTCCTCTGGGAATCCAACTTACTGACCTTAGAGCATGGAATTTCTCTACCCTGTTGATCTGAGAATCGTATGTCTTAGTAAAAATCTCTGACAAGACTGGAATTAAATTTGGAAAAGTTCTTATATCTATACATTCTGCTATATATACTGTTGTATAAAATTTGAGTAAACTTTTCTTATTTACTCAATAGTTTTGTACAAATATATGGATATATATATTACGAAAGAACAGGGAAAACATATAAAGTTTTCTTTTGCGTTGATGTTTGATGCCTGCTCTTTTTTTCCTCTTGAAATCTCATTAAATTCTTCTTTTCGACCTGTTTCCTGCACTTCATTTTATCACGGAAATTTGATTTGCATAAAAGGTTTAACACTGAAATCGCAAGTATATATTTAAGTACTAATATATTTAAGGTAACTTTTAGAATATTTAAATACGTTTATTCTATTCAAAATTAATTATATGTACATACATATACTTTAAAGCAAAACTAAAAATCAAATTATAACTTAAGTATTTAAATATAAATTCAGACAAACTATATCTTTAATTCAACTTAAATTAAAATATGTAAATATTATATTCATAACCTGGTTTAATTGTTAAACGAAAATGCAAATCTTATTCATAAAAGGGTTATGATTCTTGATAAAATACTTGAACATTTTCTAAATATGACACAATTCTATTTCTAACGAATATTTTAGTCACTTAGTAGGTTAAATGTTCGTTTTTAATTATGAATATAGTATTTTATCCAATAATCTCATTATTTTTATAAGTCTATAGCTGATAAAGTGAAGTTTAAAAAGCCTTGCTGTACATATCTCGAAATATAACAGTGAATTATTATACCTAAATGTAAAAAAATATAGCTAATTTATGGATTGATTCATAAGCCTTCTTTTATTGTTCTCACAAACAAAAAATGATATACTTAATACAATAAATTGGTTTAAAATGAGTAGCATAATGGAATTTTTTTTACTGTCATAAATAATACTACCAAATTAAGTACAACATTTACGGAAGTTTATAAAACTCTTAATTAGCACAAAAATGCCAGTAAATAATACCAAGTTCAATTTATTCTATGTTTCTATGTGGAATGAATACACATGAATACGGTATTTGTTTAGACGAAATGTAAACCATAATAAAATTATCATGCATAATTAATTCATATCAGACAGTGTAAAAAATTGGATAATCGAATAATAATTACTAATAAAGAGATAACATTAATCAAATCTAGCGCTAGGATTCCGTTGTCTGGGCTATCAACCGATAAATATAATTAACGATGCAATTATTCCCGAGAATGAAATATTATATTAATTATTAATTTTGTTCCTGCAACTTTTTTGTCTGAAATTATTAATACTTTTTGCTTGCTTCACTACACGAATAATCAGGCGATTCACCTTGGCAAGCCTTCGGAGTCCAAGACTTTCTTTCCATCTTACTTCACACATTTTTCAAGATATTAATGACTTATTACTTTATTACTCACTAAAAAACGCGTATCAAGAACATTATATTATGACAATTAATTTAAATTCAAATGTCACTATCAAACTCAAAGTTATCCAATCCATCAATTGTTATGATTGCACCATCGCTTCATTCAGTGATAACGTAGAGCATACTATTATACATATATACGAGAGCACAACATCTTCTTATGCTCCGTACTCTGGCTTGACAAGCCGGCTCATCAAGTCAAATTACCCGTTCACATCGTAAAACCAGCGTTAAGCCGGCTTGGCTCATGCCAATGTCAAAATCTAATTAGTTGATTGAGTAATCGCGTGATTCAGTAACATATTATCAATTCCTCTTCATTACTTCTTCAGCTTAACACATGATGAAAAATAATAATTATAATACAAAATCAATAAACAACACTGTTTTGATAATTTGTTGCATTAAAAATCGATAAGTTCATCAAGTCAGCTTGACGCCGGCTTGACCGTGTGGACCGGGCATTAGATGTATCAGCTGTCTACGAGTACCTACCAGCCCTATTCATACCCGACATAGTCAAGTTGATTTTCATGTTTTCTTTAGCATCATGTTTACTATACTAGCCTTTACATGAATATTTCAAAACTTCGTTAACAATTTACGCTTCTTTCTTATTAAAATGTTGGATTTACTCAATGATATTATTTTGATATTACATATTACAAAATATATATAGATTTCTAATGGTTGATTGTTTTCGTACTATCAACTTATGTTACTAACAGTAGGAGAATACTGCAATAGCACTGTATCGAAATTAAATAGATTTTTCAATTTAATTTAGTGCAAATTTAAAAACCAAACTCTAAAAGATAAATAACTTAAAATTTTATATTTCTAATTATTTAATATATCATTTAATGAAAAAATAAACACGTTACATAAATATTTTTCTGATTAGAATTTCATTCCTGATACTCAAATTATAATTGATATTTATTTTATGTTTATTAAATAGTTTAACTGAACTATTGGCTTCCAAGAATTTTTATCAAATACGCAGAAATACAAAAAGTTGCAAACATAATTGCTCCGAAAAGTCACGGAAGTTTTCGATTTTTACTTTTATATAATTTGAACATGCAACAGAAAAACTACCCACGTTAAACAACTAACGTCAACACGAACGTTGGAAAAAAATACAATGTGACGCTCGTTGTTCTCAAATCAATATTTTAATCGTAAAAAAATATAATTGTTTCTACATTCTCCATATAAAATGTGACGTTACATGACACTAATGAGGATATATTTAACAAGGCTTTGTAAAATACACCATGCGACTTCAACTATAATAGCACTATCCGTCTACTGTGATTACTAATATCATCCTATAGTTAATGTATACTTTAAACATTTGCAACATAAAAGTATCATCATGTATTTGAAGTAACTTTTGAGATATAAAACAAAAAATTGTATATATTTTTTAAATGACTAGTAGAGAAAACTATAATAAATACCGCACACAACACCATACCAAATCTGGCACTAGCTCTTTTTTATCATTTGTTTAGTTATCAGAAAATGTTAGGAAAGATTTAAAAATCTTCCCAACATAACAGAACAAAACAATTCTAAAAAGTTGTGACATGAATTTTTAAATGTAAAAGAAAGGATTCCTTCTTTGAATTCTAAGATTGTTCTAATTACATAGATAAAGATATTTTCTAGCTGTAAAAGTCACTTCATTGTTATGTGAAACGAAAGGGTCCTAAACACGCATCATTATTATCTACATACATATTATATGTTAAGTCAAATTTTTTCAGGAATAAATGTCATTTTCTATATTTGTAACATTATTCGAGTAGGGTGTTTCGATACATAGGCATACAGAGTTCTTCATCCTCTGGCATGTTTTTCAAAAATTCGCATAAAATTCTCCTGAAATGGTGAATATTCCTCGGGTTATCAGACAACAATTATACATAAAAACTGAGGAAAAAAAACAAGTTTACAGCACCAGTTTACTTCTAACGATATAAAGAATTCATAAAGAATTTGTGAATAACAGAAAATGTAGGCATAAATATGGGAATAAATTTCACTGTTCTAGAGATTGCATATATATGATAGGTCGACCAACAACAGCATATATAAATTGGGTACAAATTTCTAGAAATCATCACGCTTCTTTAACTCCAGAGTTGACCAATTAGTCCAAGACTTCACTGAAATTATACCCTGAAGCTTCGAAATATCAAACTACAAATAACCTGTCCTTGTTATTTTTACTTATATACCTCATTTTTTTCTTGAAAAGAGATGGACGGACTGAGTCTTACTAATAAGCGTGCTCTTACTTGCAGACGTATAGAACAAATAGAACAAAACCGCAATATACGGCTGTAATTAACTATTAATTAAAAGTTTACGTTCGACTGGTCACGAAATTATTATCCTAGACTACCTGTACTGCCTGACTAGTTACATTGTAGCGTTTACTCAACCGGTTTGATCACTGTGGCGATGCCGTATACTTCATACTAACTGTGTACTCTTTGCAATCTCCCCCCCCCCCCCCGCCCCCCCAACCC
>JAYRBW010120146.1:0-10214 GCA_036023295.1 Invenusta paracnida
GTTTTATTGTTTCTGATTGAACAACATTTCACATCGCAATTGTTTCAAACCATGACTGCAAAATTACTGTAAAGCTGATCTTGTGAAATATTAAACAACATGAAACCAGCCTTTAAAATTCTACTAAAATGTAGCCACAACTGATTAGCCTTTTTAAGGGCAAGGTTGTGTTTTTCTGCCATATTTGAATTCAATTACATTCAAAGAAGAACATTTGTCATTGGTTAGTTTTTTTACATGTTTAATTTAATTTGAATCCTTTTTGGACACTTCAAAATATTATCCAAATTGTATGCATCTATATATATATAAATATATAATTTTAATAATATTAGGTACTAATATTCATATTTCAAAATAGTTAATTTACTGATTTTTAGCTGATTTGGACTATCTTCGCAAGAAATCCCATTCTTTTGAGGTAAACGGTAGTTTGTCAACAACAGACTATGAAGAAGGAAGGGGAAGGCCAACTTTTGAGATTTATGTAGACCAACAGAAATAGAATTTTCATCCCTAATAAATTCATGAAATCAAACAGTACAAACAATTGTAATAAACCAATTTATACCATTTATAATAAAAAATTATAACTGTATTTGTTATATATGTATTATGGTAAAGACTTATTCAAACATAATATTATTGTTATACTATATATTAGTACTACTATATACCAGTAGTATAAGCACTGCAATAGGTAACACAGATTCTGAGTAACTAACTATCAGCTTAAATAACAAACAAACAGCTGCTAATAGTTGACATTTTAAAATTGTTATCCTTTTAATAATATAAAATGCTCCTTTTAGATATGATTGCTTGTCACAGCAGGAGAGGCTACTGTTAAGAAAGCGATTGGTCCAATTGTTCCAAAGTTATTATCACATAAAATGCAAACTTTGGTCAATATGAGAATTTGGTCCCTGCTTGATTCAGAGGTAGCACATTGTCAATATTTCCCCTGGCATTTACATACAGCTCAATGGTGAAGGATGAGGACTACTTGAAATCATTAATAGCTGATTTTATACAATCAATGCAGCTGCTCAACAATGGAGTTACAATGGTGATAATGGGACTTAGCCACAGAGTTACTGGTGAATTAGTTTATTTCTGTGGAATTTCACTGGCAGCCAATGCGATTGGTGGATTTAAAGAAGGGTTTAGTCAGCAGACTGTAAGATGTTGTCAAAGATACAACTCAACAAGAACTGAAATGATGGCAAACACAGATCATGATTCATCTTATCTTCGGAATCTTGCAGAGCACAAAATCCGTCTGGAGGAACTTAATTCTGGGCTATCCAAGGCTGAGAGCCTGACTAACTGGTCAAAGTTGTATGGTGTTGTCTCAACCAGTATCCTCTCAGAAGTAAATAATTTTGATAACACTAATAGTCTTTTGTTTGATCCAATGCATGATCTATTGGAAGGCAATCTGCCAATACAGTTGAAACTGTTTTTAAATAAAGCAATCAATGAAGAGTACTTTACATTGTAAGACCTTAACAGCTGGCTTCAATCTTTCAATTATCCTGCATCTCTTGAGAAGCCCAATCCCTTTGGAGTGTCTCTTAAAGCCAGGGGCTTTTTTAGCAGTGGACAGATGCTAACCTTGTCCCGTATATTTCTTTTCTATGTTTTACAGAAAACTGATATTGAGAATCCGCACCTCAGCTGCCTGATTGATTTCTTTTCCATAGTCCAGCTATGTTTTTCACCAGTCATAGGTACAAAATTGTTTGATGATTTGAAAAAAGTGACTGACAGTCATCATAAGAAGTACCTTGAACTATACCCTGACATTTTTATTCCCAAACTGCATTTCCTCATTCATTATCCAACACAAGCAAGACTTCATGGTCCCCTTCACAAACACATCTGCTTGGCCTTTGAAAGAAAACATCAGGTTGTTAAGAACTTTCGCCATTTTAATTTTCGTAACATCCCATTTTCTGCTTGTCGAGCAATGTTGATTCATACAACTGGAACATTTCTTTCTTTGTCAAGGGATCGGTTGGCAAATGTCTACAATGTGGCTGACAGTCTTCGTGTTTCCAGGGGTGCAATTATGGGTGCTACAATCAATGGCATTTTATATAAGCCTGGAGATGTCATCTACAGGATTGAAGACTCACAACTGGTTTTTTATCATATTAAGTCAATTGAGTCTTGTGAAGATCGCAGTATTTTTTTAACTTACAAAGTGGATTATGTTTATACATTACTGGTGGCTACTTCAAGTGCAGCTTAACTGAGCATAGTAACATTATTGAACCTGATCTCCTTGCCTTTCCTTGGTGTGCTATCCAATACAAGATTCCCAGTGACACATACTGCCTTATCTTCCCTCCAGCTTTGCCTGATTTGAGATGTCTTAATCATTCTTAGATACATTTTTTATTATTGCATATTAAAAAAAAGTATACAGGTATATATTGATTCTTAACTCATTATAAGATTATAATATCTTCTTTTATAAATGTACTTTACATGTAGTTAATAGTTTTTTTAATCAATTAGATCTCTCGTTTAACTTTGCTTTTATAAATTATGAATGTATTTTACATGTATAATAAAAATAGTGTTTTTAATCCATTAGATCTCTTGATTTACTTTATGGTCTACATCTATTGTATTTCAGGTGTCAAAAGCTCCTTACTCTGATGTGGAGTTCCAGATCCTTGTGCAAAATGTGACACCATCTATTAATCTTTACCTAACTGGTAAAGTCTCGAATGATATAATTCGCAGAGATGAAGACTGCCCTTGTCAGCTGCATTTCAGCCAATCTGCCAGCAGACAATGGAATCTGGACAAGGAGAGTTTTTTGCCAGACTGCAGTCAACATTAGTTTCTCAGAATGCCAGGATAACTTGTAAGGGCGATTGTGGAGTACTTGGCCATAAATTAATTTTTTTTATTTCAGAAAATAAATAAAACACCAAAAAAACAAATAAATAAATAAATGTAATTAACAAGTAATCCCTACACACTATTAAAAGCTGCCGCAACCACACCACGATTATCAAGCATCTCTATATGATATATAAATTTAATTACTTTTTTTTTACATCTTGTTCAATTTTCATTAAATTCATATTTTTACTCTAACTAAATTCATTCAAATATGCATTATGATAATTTTGTTTCCATCAATTAATTTTATCATACATTCATTATGCTCATTTTTAAATGGCAATTTTTCCACTAATTAAATTAATTCAAACATGCTATATGCTAATTTTGTTTTCTTTAATTAAATGTATACATCCATTAAGCTCATTTAAAATATTAAAAGCATACATCCATAGGAAAATGCAACCTTATGCTGCATACACTGAGTTCGATTTTCATTCAATTTCTATTTGATTCAATTTGAAATTGAAAGTGTGTCCACATGGTTTGATTTTGCATCAATTAAACTTTCAATTTTAGTTGAAATCGAATTGAAATTTCAGATTTTTGTCAAATCGAATGAATAGAACATGTTTGATTTTAATCTGTAAATAGAGTGTGAGTATTAAATAATTTTTGTATCTATGTAGTAATTTATTTATTAAATATAATTACCTCTGGCCAAAAATCTTAATATTGTTGCCAATTTTTTATAAGGGGGAATCAAATGCCTCATATTTGTATATTGTTTGGTAATAGTTGGGCTAACTTTGACTAACAACTTATTGAAAATCATTTTACTCATGCTGGTGAATTTACTAAACATAACATCATCAGCTTGTAGGTTGTACCAGAGACCTTATGATTCAAAGACTCCTTTATTTGTGTAAAAAATGGGATGACTTCTTGTCTTATTTGTTTTTTTCATATTCAATATGATATATTGATGACTTTTAATCAAATTGGTGAAAATAAAATGTATACTGGTTAATTTGTTAATTATTTTAAATAACGCCATGTTTTAAAAAATGTCATATGTTGTGGGCCCGAAAAAAAATTGAACATATAAAAACATAAAGTGGATGCTTGTTTAGATTCGATTTGACTTATCAAATTGAATCAAATGAAAAATCAAACTGTGTGTATGCAGCATTTGGCAGCACTCAGTTTATATATTATATAGTTGAGGCTTCAAAACTGTGTCAGTCAGGTGGTTCTGCTCTGCCACTGGAAAACATAACCTTATAAAAGAATTTTTTATTCAAATGGTTTAATTTTAAAGGTATATTTTATGCCTACCTGGAGTTTTCCAGGATGAGTGGTATGCTCATAATTTAAATTTTCCTAGATGGAACGTAATTTTTTGGTATCCCTAATATATGTTTGTATATCTTAAAATTTGCCTCAGTGTACAGGCCTGTGACAGCTCCTATGTACTCCTATATTTACTGAGGTTTCTCCTCTGAGGTCTGCCTCTATATATTTTTTGCAGACATTATTAGCATTTTTGTTTGGATATGATTTTTCCAATTTCCAGCATTCAAGGAAGTCAAATAAAACACACCTTTTCCCACCCCTTATAACTAATTATAAAACTTTATTGCTCTATATATGCCATAATTTTTTCTGAAATTCAATTTGTTTAGTTTCATAAAAATTTCACATAACATATGTTTAATGATTTCAATAAATTCCTATTTTTCAAGAATTCTGTTTTGTAATATATATTATTATATACGTTTTTCGTAATTATTTCATTCATTTAGTTTCATAAAAAATGTCACTTTTACTTTTCATTTTTGATCCTTCTTGTTTGGTTAATTTACTCATCAATCAACTTAACTCAACATACCTAATGATTAGACATATGTACCCTATTTCTATACTATTTTATTTTATAGAAATGCCTGGTGGGGTGTGTAAATGATATCAAAACTGGTTATCTAAAAAATACAGCAATGATTTAATAAGAAATTGGTGCACTGGATCTGACAAGGAAGCAAAATGTATATGGTATAGCAAGGTATTTTTAGTAAACAACCTAGGAATACCTTAATTCAACATTCAAAAGGCACTAAATACAATTTATTGTCAAATGAAAACAAGGGAAACCAATCTTTTTTCAAAATAAATCAAGGCAATGTGGAACTGAATTCAATGTGGAATATGTCTCATAGTGAACAGATAATCATATCAGAGGCAATTTGGCTAAACAAAGTAGCTATATCAGGTTACAGCCATAATTCAACTGAAGGAATCAAAGAAGTATTTGTAGCTATGCTTCTTGACAGCAATATTGTTAAAGATTTTGAAATGCAATGTGAAAAGATATCATACTGTATTGCTTTTGGTTTAGGTCCATATGTACATGATCAATTAGTGTCAGATATACTCAAATCCAAGTTCTTTTTCAGTCTAAGTGTTGATGAAACCACAAATGCTGCAATTGACAAACAATTTGATATACACATGAGATATTTTTCTTCCTCAACTCAAATGTATTTAACTACTCATTATCAAGACAGCCATTTCTTTGGCCATGCTGAAGCTTTCACACTTTTTTCTGCAATAACAAGCACTTTGACAAAAAAATAAACTTCAAGCCTCAAAATGTCTTATGGTTAGCAGTGATATGGTCCAAATGTTAACAAGACTGTAAACTATTGGACAAATGGTGTGAGAATAATGGTTGCTCAAAATTAATAGATATGGGCTCATGCACACTCCATACTGTTTTAAATGCATATCATGCTGGATTGAATGCTTTATAATGGGACATTTATGAATTGGCAATTGATGTTTTCAATTGGTTCAAGCTTTCCTCAGCCCACAGAGAAGACTACAAAATGGTTCAAGCAATGCTTAAACTGGATGATAACATTTTACTTCATCATTTTAAAAGCAGATGGCTTTCTTTTTTGTCTGTTAGCAAGAAATTGGTTCAACAGCTACCAGCATTGAAAGCCAAGTTGCTACCAATCGCTACTGAAAAATTAAACAAAATTTGAAGGATCCAATGTTTGAAGCAAAGCTTCATTTCAGTTTTTCCTATTTTTAAAAATTTGAGCATTCTTTCAAGGAACAGGGCCATTGGTGCATTTGTTGTACACAGAGTTGTCAAATCTTACTAGATTGGTACTACTAGTTTTTGAAAGCAGATGTTGTGAGACACAATCAAGGCTCTGAGCTGCTATCAATTGATATAAAAAAGACTGAGAACCACTTATCTACAGTTCAGACTGGAATAAAAGTTGGTACAATTCTTCAAAAATGTTCCCCATTACAACAGCTCAGTTTTCATAATGAAATTATAACATTTTACATTACTATTGCTAACAAACTTCTACAAAAACTACTATTTTCTAAATCAATTTTGAATTCTCTGAAGTGTATTGCAGTACCCTATCATATCCTACCTTACCCTCCTATATTTTTCTCCAGCCTCTGATATTTTTTAAAAGTACTGTCACAGGTTTGCAGTGTAATTTAACTAAATATGGTCCTGAATCTGATTTTAATAAGTATTACCTACTAAATTATTTTCTGGTTATTGATGTCTATATGCCCCTATCTTATTTCCTTTAAATAGGTGTAAGAGATGGCTAGCCAATCTCAAAAGAAAGGATCTGGATAGTGTTGATACCACTAAATATTATAGAACTATGATTGTTTGTAGTGACCATTTTCTATCATTAGCCAACAACAATCCTAATGAAAGAGAATCTAGTCTACAACATGATGCATGTCCTACTATATTTTCTTTTTCAATTGATATTTCTGGTACTAAAAGGAAAGCACCCACATTTAGAAAAGAATTACCACCCAAGAAAAGGCATATGGAACCACCACAAAATTTAGTACCGACACTACCAATGGTGCCCTCTAATGCACTCCGAGAATCGGTCATAAATAAATATAGAACATTTAAAGAGGACATGTGTTCGATAATAAAATATGCAAATTCCCCATTCTGTAAATTATATTTAAGACTGTTGTATTTCTCCTTCGTTTACTGTATTGTTAAAATTTTGTTTATGATACAACTCTTGACTCTTTAATTTTGTAGATCGATATATAATCGGTATATAATAGTCATACATATTATGTTTGGTTCTACGTACTTAGTTTAAAGGCAATTTTTTTTATTCCTTAAAAGTTTTTGGTCGATGTGTGCGAAACCTGAATCTAAAATCTCCCTTTAATATTATAGCTAATATTTAACAACGTAATTTAATAGATATACATAGCATCAGATTTATTTAATTTTGTATGTATGCATATTTTGGACTGATATGCTGTGTTCTTCGTATATTTTCAGAACGTATTTTCAGCAGCACGTAGAAAGGGAGGCTTCTGCAATAATCCAACATTAAGCCAGGCTCGGTCAGCTCTCAGATCTGTTGCAACCAACGAGCTTATTCAATCGACATCTGAGAAGAAGAATTGCCAGTCTGATGATTTGCATTTTCTCTTTCCAAGTCTTTCATCCATTTCGGATTCTCAGCCAATCGCTACCACATCCAGTGAACAGATCGTGGGTTCTGATATGATTAACGACGATGTTGATTTTGATGCTGATGTTAACGTAAATTGTCCTGAAGATGATGCATTCACTTATGTTTCTGGATACGTTGTACATAGGTTTGTGAAATGTGATTGTTGCCGCAAACAGTTAACTCGGTCTTCTTCAAAGAGTATTTTTTAGCAAAAAACAGTATGCCATTGTAATTTAGTGAAACCGCTTGATCAGCTAAGCGAAGAATCTAAGAAAATGAAAGTGTCCACATTTAATATTTTAAAACAAGTGCCTTTTAAAGATAACATATCTCAGTGCATTATTTCACAAAGACATGTTTCTAATTTGTTTGATTTTAATTTTCTTCATGTTGAGCGTAGAAAAGAAATGGAAGATTTGTTTTTAAAGCAATTTGCTAAGTTTTTTATAAAAGTTTACTGGGTTCGTCAAAATGAAAAGTTAAAAGCTTAAAAGCTTAAAACAACTAATATTGGTCGATAAAGAAGATGTCAAAACTGACAAAATAAACATAAGGGTACCATTATTGATTTTGAAAAGACTTCGGATATAGGATTTAAACCGCTCATGTATACAGATTATTAAATACGTATCTCAATTATTCATAATTTTATTACTACATGATTGAAGATTAGAAAATTTGCAAACTCTTACTTATACTTTCTTTAATAGTGTACCTCTAGTACTTCAAATTTATTTGTAATATAGGTAATAGATAACGAATTTGTATCCATAGTATGGTTCTCTTCTCGGGTACGTCACTTACCATATTTAATACATATTTTACTTCATGTTATAATATTCGTATCAAAAGAATTATGTACCCGTTTACGTCTCATGTTATTTCGGAGATCTTGGCACTTATTGGGTGAATAGTAAAACTGAATATATTTTATTATGTACAAATTATCTTCGTACAGCAAGCAACAAATGGAGAAACATATATTATGTATAATTGTTCACTCTTCGCAATTGAAGTATAATTATCGTCATGGTGATTTAAAATATTCGCTATATATTTTACCTAATTGTACCTTTTTCGTATGCCTTCCTCATTGTTTGGTAATATATATGCTTTACTAAACGAATGGTTATTTTGAAATATATCTGTTGGCTTACTGTATTTTATATATTATTCTCCTTTCAATTGTTCTTAAATTATATACTACTTATATCTCGAGGCAGTGAGTTAGTATAGTAGGTTACCATAAATCCAGTATAATAATGATTTAGCATGTTTTTATCAATATGGTTGCACTCAGCGTATATGATTTAGTCATAATATGTGAAATTTAAAATTGCAGTCATAAAAAACCTTGGAGTTTAAGCTCTGTGTATACCTTCCTTACTCTATAGCTACCGCCACATATGGGTAAAATATTTTGAAAAATTATACTAAAAATAATTTACAGAATTGTTTAAAATTGTGATACCGATTATTTAAAATACAACGGGTTGAACACTACTTATGCTTATTAATAGGGAAAGTATTATTTTTCTAAATTACACATTTTGAAATTAAATAAACTACTATAGTATCATTTAATATTTATATATATTGAAAAATTAATATAATCTTTATTTTATTTTATTGATAGTACGTTGAAAATGTAATAAAAATGAAACAAGAGTTATTTCCCTTTGAGTAAAAAATCTTCTTTTCCATTTTTCTTTGAATGGATTCTTCTGAATTATGAAAGTAAGATTTCACGTCAAACATTATATTACTGTCAATATTATATATATTAGTGCTGTTTTTATATTGAAACTAATTTAGATTCGTTTTAATTGGTTAATCATATATTATTAATGTAATTTATATTATATTATATTTATATGTACGAAAATATAAAGAGTATGACTATGAAATTGGAAATCATTTACAAATTACATTATTTAAGTTGATGATTGACAATTGATGAGTATATTTATTTGGTAACTGATACTGTGCCTAGCATGGAAATATATTTGAATAGTTTAGATTTTGTTGATAATTTAAATTACCAGTTTGTAAAAATAAGAGTAATTTCCCTTGTAAATTATCACATTCTCACTTGGAGATTTTACTTAATTTAGACTTATATTTATAACTCTTAGACTTAGTCTTAATTTGTCTTACTCTTTACTTTATCTTTAATGGATTCTCTTGATTTTATATAATTTTTTTTTATGACAAACAATAGGTGCTTTTTCAGTTAATTTTCAATTAATCAGTTAATTCACCACAATTAATTTTCCAGCATTTTTTATAAATAAAATATTTATTTATTAAACTTTCAAGATGTTTCAAGATTAAATCTCAATTATTATCTGAAAACTACATCCCTGTAAGTTAACCCAAACACTATTAAAACGTGTTTGGGTTCCAGTTCCACTATATTCCACTTTGAACATCAAGAATCCCTTCAATTATTAGACCATATTATTGTTATAACTGCACTCCATGCAGCCCTTAGTCTTGAAAAAAACAAAATAAATCAACAGGTATATTATTTCAGCATAATAATTGAGGAGATTCTTAATAATCATGGTGGAATCATAGCCACAAGCAGCTGCCAGCTTTTAATAATGTATATGGGTTACATGAATGTTGTTTAAAGATATTTTTTTAAAACACAAATTATGAAGGAACTATAAAAAAAGGGCCAAACATTATATATAGTATTATATATATACATGTCAACATATAGACACTACTAGTATATTTTTACACTGAAACATTTTTTTTTTTCAATTAAAGAATCATGTCTCTTGCGGGGGGGGGGGGGGGGGGGGGGGG
>JAYRBW010120157.1:0-17148 GCA_036023295.1 Invenusta paracnida
TGCTAAAATATAAAAATTCAGAATGTCTAAAATGCATTCACCGTGATCTTGAGTACTTATTTGGAAGTTATTTTTTTGGGTACCATGCAACGCTTACATGGAATTGCCCTACAGTGTTTTTTAAAATGTTTTTATCACACTGGCAACCCATCACAGTGGCCTTGATATAGGTATAATTATAATTATGAAAATATATGAAAATTTTAATGAAAGTAAATTCATCAGGTGTAATTTATAGCTGTTAATAATAATAATTGTAATAACTAATAATAACTTATAATTGTGTGTGCTTGCCTAGTATACTTACAGATGTAGTGTGTGTTCTCTATATTATGTGGATAGGTAGGTAGGTATACATTCAATTACATTGACTAGCAAACTGGCTAGAATAATTATTGTTTAGAAAAGGGGTAGGTATAACTTGACTAACACAGCACTGGCAAAGTTCAATTTTGCCCTGGCAAATTGCCTGTGCCAGATACCTAAAAAACACTGTTTCGTACATCATGAAAATCAAAATGCACAAAACATTGAAATATATATTAAACAAACTTTTTTTACGTTTACTATTTAACTTTTATACTTTAACTTTAAATAGAATTAATTTTTTTACCATATATAATATAATAAAATAAAGAATTTCAAGAATTAAATATGTTTCTTTAAACTAAATTTTGTTGAAAACTATACACAATGAAAACATTAGCACTGGTATATACTTTAAAATGTAAAATTTTGTCAGTATTAACTTAACAAATATTAAAGAATATATACTAAAGTAATATAATTCCTTTTTATCTTACAGGAGCATAATGATCTAATAATGAGAAGGATTCTAAAATTTGATTCAAAATTACATTATATGTTTTATTCATAATAATTTAAAGTGACTGAAATATCTGAATGATTTGAGAAAAATCTCCTGTCATATGTTACACGATACCAGCTACACATAATAAATTCCAAATGTGCACTTCTGTGAGTACTATAAATTAGAAATTTTTATATTTTGTTTATGTAAATATATACAGTTTTAAATGTAGATTGAATTTATTATTTTAAGTCTTGCAAAATGCAACATACTCTTATGTTGATAAATTAAAAACAACATGCTATATCCGAATCCTGTAACAAACAGTGTTGCTTGCTTTTCTTGGTTAATTGAATATAAAACCTATATAAATATACCTCCGAAAAATAAGCAATGTATATTTCTGATGTAGTTAAATCATACAAAGGAATTGTCATATGCTAATATTATTAGTCTGTGCACATGATACAGCTAAAAATATCTTTTAAATTGACTACTTTCATTTTTTAACGTATCAATACACACACAAACACAATTACCTATAAACAATTGTATATTTATTATATAATATAAATCTATTGGCTACTTTAATTACTAAGTCGTACATTTATATGTAATTAATTATCTAGATAGGAATCTATAGAAAAAAAGCATATGGAGGCAGCTTGACGCGTTAAAGGATTAAATTACATAAAATATTAAGAAATAAAAAGCTCACAAATTTCTCAAAGTGTACATTCAAACCCATTAAAATTGCCTAAAAAATTGAAAACATTGCCATTAAAAATTGAATGCATTATTTACTATTTTATAGATTAAATTAATATCTGTATTTTAAATGAATCGCAATTCTTTTTCCCTTAAATTGCACTTTTTCATCATTTAAAAATTTTTTTACTGTCGCATTTTTGCTATTATCCTGTAATAGGAATGATAAGTGCAAAAAGTTTACTATGTAGTAGCAAAAAATAAAAGTTTAAATTTTTTTAAGTTTATTTTGTAGGGAAATATGAAGCAGGAAATACGCGAGACAAACGATTATGTAACAATATAGTATTGCCGTCAACATTTCTGCCACCCCAAAATTGTCCATGAACGCCATTCTACAGGGATATGTATTGGTTAAGGAATGTATGACAGCATTATCTAATTCAAATTTCTTGTGAAAATACAAGCTGCAAGACTAGGGAGACGTTCATTTTTCATTATCATTATCATTTTCATTTTAAATTGAATATTATTAGTACTATTGCAAAAGACAATCTTGTCTTATTCGGTTAAAACCTATTTCAGATTTTTAATTATTTCTTTGTATCCCTCCTACTCGCTTTTTATTTTCAGCATCATCTTCAGACACATTACTTTTTATGTGTTTCAATTTAGATTCCATTTTAAATGTGTGTGTTTTTAAAGTGTGTTTATTTCATTTAGCATAGTAACAGCAATAGAAGGATGAAATGAATTCAACCTAACATGATCCACAGCTGATAACAAGAATTTAATTTTGCAAGCGATTTGCAAAATGAATAACAGTGGTGACGCAATGTATCTTCATAACAATACACTGACTTATATAGTATAATATTTTGTTACTAAAACATATAAGACGGATATTTATTGGAATTCATTACTAACCTAATTTATTATAATAACTGCCCATTTAGTATGGTACCTTTAATAATCAACATTTTCTAATTTTTCCACTAAGAAGTATATATATATTATATGACAATTGATTTGTGCACTATGGTGCATAACACCAGTTATAAATTCTGTAATTGCAATAGTATTTAAAGAGACCACTTTGCAAAATATATTATACATTTTAATTGAAAACAGAACAAAATTTGATATCAGCTGCGATATTATTGGAATAAAACCAAATTTGGTCTATATCGGGCATGTAGTTCAAGCATAGATTTTTTATTATATATTGCAGTAACTTAATAAGATAGAAAAATAATAATTTGTTATCTGTATATGTATAGTACATTAAACATATAAGTGTATCGAAATACCAACGGTATACCCTAATTCATAAATTAAGCTTAGGATATTGAAACATAGGTAAATGAAATTCTTTATGCACATTGATCAAAGCTGAAATAGTTGAAACGGTTTGATGTTGATATTTAAGCATAAAATAATTACTTTAAAACGTGCGAATCTGCAAGAGTATAAAGATTGAGTAAAAGTCAAACTAACCGCCACGATTAAAGCTAAATTTTTATATAAAGTAAAATTTGTGCTTGCAAATTTGAAAAATCAACGGGAAGTTAATTACTTACCGGATTCAGTCCATAGCTGAGTCTGTAAGCAGCGGTGATCCAAATGTTCGCGGCCACATTCTTCTGATGGCGGACCTTCAGTTGTACCGAGACTGGATAGGCCAAAAAGCAGATAGCAAAGACAACCATACATGAAAACATAGTCAGACTTCCCCGCGCCCGCCTAACCAACTCTTTCCTGTTGGCCTTCTTGGACATGAGAATTCGAATGTAAATTACAATGTAGATTACCAAACTTCCTGCAATCAGACTGTAGTAGTTGACAATGTTATTCAGTATAATGGCCCACTCAATTTCATCGTCATCAGAGCAGTCACCTAGCTGTGTGTCCATGAAGTACTTCACCGGACCACTTGCCATTGAGATATAAAAAATCAAGGGGTAGATCCCCGCTCCGATTAGCATCACCAAGGTTAAAAATCGATTAGTAGCATAATTGCGATACCAGATCGGCTTGAACATCGCAATACCGCGAAGAACTGCGACCAAAAACTGTCCAATCACAGAGCTGGTCGCGCTGGCTATGTAGAGCACCCCTTCGATGAGACAGATGTGCCAGTTGCCAATATAAATGCCTGAGTTGACGTACGCCGTAGTCTGGATGGTCTCAAAAAGGATTCCTACGGAATTTGTGACAATGTCCGCAATTATGATCCCCGTAAGTAGGCGATAATGCGGTTTATGCAAGGTTTTGTTGCACACAATGACCAGAAAGAACCATATGTTTCCAAAGATGCCGATTGTTATGGAGGTAAACATTGTGATGAGAGCGGGATTGACAATGGCTCGGATATTCTCGAGACTGATGCTCACTCTTTCGCTATCTTCGGTAGCATTTTTTGAAGTATTCAACTGCATATCCTATACTGGTCAACTTTAGTTCTGAAAGAGAAAGCACACAGTATTAATTATAAAATTTATGAGCAATTAGTCCAACAAATGATCGCAGCCTAATATTGCTATGAAAGTATAAGTGCACACGTGTTTTGTAAATATTCAAAATTATTTTTAAACTTTGGTTTTAGTATTTATTAGTAATAATCCGCGTGATGTAAAAAGAATTTATTGCATTGGTTAATGTTGTATAGCCCAATAGAAAATGTTTAATTGGTTGTTAGGGAATAAATAGTCTTACCCACTCAGTTTAGAAACACATATTTTCTTCCTTTTTCATATGAAATGGGATATGAATTCAAAAATCCAAAAACTTGATTGTTGATGTCCCAGAGGCCTTTGGGTGTATTGATGGTTTCCGGAACCAGATTTGTTTTGCTTTGATTGTCTGTTTTAATTTAGTTTCTGTGTATATAGTGTTCAGAAATGTTAGCTTTTGGTTCTATATGCATGCCAGTGGAGGTTGAATAGATGTTTGAACATACAGGGAGGCGCAGAAGTAGTTATCCCCACTCGAAAAATTAGGTATAAATATAATGAATTTTATTCAATACAGCTGTCTATGTCTGCGGGCCCGTCTATGTCTATGTCCTCGACTATGATTATCTCCTAGTCTATATCTATGGTTTATAGAGTATGTTTACACACATTTCTATAGATCGTGAACAAAACTCATAATTTTTCGAGTGGGGATAACTACTTCTGCGCCACCCTGTATATAAGGCGTGATCCATGCCAGGTTGGGATGCTATTGCTTGCAGGTATTTTATAAATATATAAAAACGTCATGTTAATATATATATATATATTTTTTTTAAGTCTATAATGACTCTAACTTACAGACTTTTAGAAATAAACTAAATTGCAGAGTGTAATTGATCCGATACTAATAAACAAGGCTTATAAATTGTTTATTTATTAATTATAAAAATTTTAACAATAAGGACTATGTTAGTACAAAACAAAGTTGTCAGATATTCATCTAAAAAATCACACACAAACTAAAAACAAAGAAACGTGTAAGTTCAATTGAAAAATCTGTTATTCAGGATGATCATAGATAAAATTGAGTTCCTAATACATATTAAACCAGTTTTTTATAGTGACATATTTTTACTACATTATATTAATACATAATTTTGATTGGAGTACAAATTGATTATTGAAATTGACGTAAGTATGCAAGATTTCCGTATTTTACTTATATATTAGATATTATAAACATAGAGAAGTTTTAAGTCATTATTCATGTCTTTAATACTTTATGAGGTTGCATAACACACGGCGTAAAATTGAAATTATCTTTGATAGACATAGGATGCCAGTCTGATTGAAATATCAGGTTATATTCATGAATACCGTTAAGAGGTAAAGATAAAATACCTGCATTTTAGACCGTATATCTCTTTTTGAGTTACTGAGTTTAAAAAAAAAAATGAATACGTCAATTGAAATTATAGTTTTTTTATAATAAAAATTCGATATAGAAGTGTAAATAATACCTATACCACTGACACGGTTTTACAAGTTGTGCAGTGTACAAATAACACAATTTTATATTTATAAACTTTTACATATCATCTAGAAATTTTAAGAAAATGTACGTCATTTATTCAAGCTTTTACTTAGGTAAAAGTAAAGTGAATAGAAATGTTTAATATGGTATCATCTTTACTTTTTGCATGTTTCTAAGGAAGAACTTTTTAAACGCATCATTTGATTGTCACAAGCATAGAGATCAAACTGAATTTATTGTTTTGAGCCCACGAATTTTACATATTCTTCACTTTGTTTCACTAAGACCATGATGTACCGTATTTAAAAAAAACTGGTGCAAATTAATTTATAGTATGTAATGTGTATTGCCACAGATACACATTCAAATTCTCTGCCGTGACTGTCGATTAGAAACTCTACCATGGTTGCTAAAGTTGGTTTTTACAAAAGTAATATTTTATTATGGTTAATATTTAGATTGTACTAATTTTTAAAATTCATAACAATGTTTTACTTTTTTAATTTTCAAGATTGCAATTTTACCGTTATTAAAAGGTTAAGGTTCCCTTTTAAGACTTAAAAAAACCCGTTGTATATATATATTTTTAAATTAAAATTTACTTAAGTAATAATAATAATAATAATAGCAATCAATTTAATAATACTACTAATAATAATTATTATTGTTAATAAATATTAATAATACATTTAGCATTAATATTTTTTATGTATTTAATACATAAATATATTTAATACATAAAATTATTTATTTAACTAAAATATACATTAATATCCTAATGTACTACTAAAAATATTAATGTAGTAATTAAAACATTAAGATATTTTTTTATTTATTATCAAAATTGTACAAACAATTTTAATATATATATTATGTATTACAGATGGCCATAATTATCAAGTTTCAGAGCGTCATTACATTTTGTTAAAATATTTTAAAAATATAATAGAATTACTTCCATCAAAATAAATTATATTGAACCTTTAAGATAAAATTAATCGAGTCATTTACTTAGGGAGAGAATAGATTATACTACATTTAGTATTAAATCTAAAATTCCCAAAAATAAATTAACTTCTTAGGACAATCATAATATAATGATTTAAGACTAAAAAGTAGTGTATATGTTTATATGTTTTCTACTCTAACTCGTGCATTAATAATATCAACAGATTTTTATGGGAGAACGATGAAAGAAGCTACAGATAATACTAATTTTTGTACAAATCGAAGGAAATTCGATTATCTCAAAATAGATAAAAAAACCAAACTGGAACTATTCCATACAAAGAATCCATTGATAATATTATATTTATGGCAATATTTGATAGTATCAATATTATACATCCATATTCTTTTTCATCTCAATGGTCAGATAGTAATTATATGTAATTGCATATCTAGATTTAACTATTATGTATAAATTACATATTTATAATATATGTATGATAAAGTTCTAATTTGAGTAGATTAAAATATTATATAATCATTAATTAATTTGTTTATGGACATTAATACTTCATATTTTAATACTTCATATCCATAGAAATGGATCAATAACAACAGTTTATATATATTTCTATGTTCATATCATACTGATATTTTAATACCTACTACTTTTATTACTTTAATAAATTTATTTATTTGCTAATCTGGTATTACAATTCGATATTGGTATTAAAAAATGTCAATATTAAATCAATAAATCAATATTAAACTATAAACGTATTCTATAACTGGTATTAAAACTCGATAATTGTGGGGAGAAGGGGGTAGGGTATTAAGAAATATGTCATTGAATTTTTACACCATTATTTTGTAAATTAAACGGTTGAATTAAAAGTGGAATACATATCTATAATCTATATAGCATATGTACAAAATGATTCCTAAGCACTACTAAATAATTACACGATCCATCTTTATAAATAGATTTTTATTATTTGCGTAATACTTCTATTTATTCATTTTAATTTAACGATCTCAAATTCAACATATTGCAGACAAAATTATACACAACATTTTACAAATGTAAACTTTTAAAAGTAATACATTTATTGAATTCCCCTGCAATAGAAAATATATTTTATAATTGTGAGCTGTTTATTAGTTTTATCTGCAATATATTTATGTATAGAAATAAAGTTGTTGTAATTTGTTAAACGATTACTACATTTAGAAACATAAAACATTATTATCAGAATATTTCAAATAGTTTAATCCATAAATCCATAAATTAGTTTACATATTTACCACAGTTAGGTGTATATTAGGTGTTAAAATTATGATATTTATATTTATATAATTATGATTTATGATTATGACTTTATTTTTGGCTTTTGTAATTTATTTAGTTAACTGATTTCAAAATTTATACAACTCGCCTCAATTTTGTTTAAAAACATTTATATTATATAAAACAGTCGCTAAAATATTTGCACAATTGATTTTCACCAAAAATATATATTTTATTATTTGTTAGATTTTATACTGCTTATAAATAGATATCATTTATATCACAGAATTTTTGTAATCATAATTACTCTGTTTCAATTTGAGCACAAAGAAATAATTTTGCCTATTTTGTCTTCAGAACTATAAGTCTTCTTCAACTATAATGTACTACATTATGTATATTTAATTTCAAAGATAAAATAAAATCAATCAACGGAGATAAAATTACTTCTTTAAATTCAGAACAACTATAATTTGATAACGTTAAAGGCCTTAGTTATCAAACTCCTAATACAGATCGAAAATCGATCTTGATTGCAAAAAGAGGGCAGTTTAATCAATACATAAACATACACACACAATTCCTTATGTGGACTCTCACTAAAACATGGACAAGAATTGGGTACTGCCAACAACTACCTACTACAATTTGTTTTTCTGTATATATCAGTGGTAGTAGATTCTGGTGTTATATATGTGTATATGTAAATAATACAAAAACCACCGATATAATCGATTAGAGAGTCGCGGATACAAACTTGGATCTATCTTCAAGCGGTTAGTTAAATAGTAGGCAAATAAGTATTCCAATTAGATGCCAATCGCTTTGTTCCACTAGGGACACAAAAAACCTTTATAATGGTATGAATGGGGTCCAAGTATATAAGAAAGGAAGCATTTGATTTCGTTTGATTCTGCAAATTGGTATGATGGTTTCCTGCCACTGTCAAAGAATTTCTATTTCTATTTCTATATATTGAACTGTTCTGTCTGCTGCATAATAGTCGAAATTCGCTAAGGTATTTAGAACCAAAATGTTCTCAGAGATTGAACAAATTTATCAAATATGCACGCTACAATCTGTGTCAGTAATTCTTGAATAATTTCCTTTATAACATTTTGGCCTAATTAGATAAATGTAATCTATCAATTATATATAAAAGCGTTTTTTCTACATATGTAATAATATGAACAACTATAGACAATTTATAATATTATACTTTATTCTTCCTATATATGAATATGCATATTTCATCAAGCATTTTTTATTCCTTATCAGCATTTAACATATGTTGAGTTTTATTCCTTTATACAAAAACAGAATATAATAATTTATCAAATGCATTTTTTTATTCATTTGATTTTAAAAACATTTTGATTACATCAAATAATTAATTAGTAATTAATTACTCTATTTTCAAACCGGTTTTATTTTAACGTATCTTTTTATTCTCACAGATATATTTGATTATGTTATAATAATCTATATAAAAAGGAGTTGATTTTTAGATATTTTATTAATGGTAAATGGTTTCAACATATCATCTATATTTTATAATCATTATACATGCAATATGGAAATATACCATACAGTTCTTTGAAAATGGTTTAAAAGAGGATTTAATTATGCTAACGTATTTATAAATATCCTAAACATATATAAATATTGAGAATCTTTTTAGGAGTAATATGTTGCAATATTTAAGTGTAATGGATTATATTTTGTATTACTTAACTATACTGGTTAATGTTTGAATGTACTAGATTTTGTTGTATTTATATCGAAATATACGCGTACTTTATTTATTATTATTGTTATTATTCTTTATTAAAGGTTAAATCATTAAGATAAATTTAAAAACGCGGTGTTTGTGTTATTTCCAAAAATTTGAAATAATTGCAGTTTAGATTTTTTCCAATTTTTTAATGATATTTTAATTTACTTGGTATAGGTACATACATATATCATAATAATATATAGAAATTTTATATTCTTGATATTACTTCATTTGGTTATCATTTTTTTATATGTCATACTTGATAGTTTAACACATTTATAAAAATGCCATCAAATGAAACATTTATTAAGTAACGTTATTAAATATGTATTATAATATTGTATTATATCTACAAAAATGTCATTTTATATGTTAATTTTATACAATGGAGTCAGATAATTGAATTCGGTCAGCTTTACCAACAAAATTTACTAACATCTCATACTGTAGTATTTATTAGTATATGTACTCTACATATGAAGCCTTAGAACAATAGAACGTCAATCAGTATTATAGACCGCAAACTGATGTATTTAAAATGGCCACGCAATCCGTTAAACATATTCACTAAATTTAATAGCAAACTACCTGTATTGCGTAATATTTATAATCCAAAAGCAATTTTTCTGTATTTCAATAATCGTAAACAACGTACAAATCTGATATCAGGTAAACTCCACGACCTTCATTTCACTGCAGAATTAACCATAAAGTAAATCCTGCTCTAACTTCTTCTCTAGTTCAATTGGATAAGAACTGCGGAACAGGTATCTGAAATATTTCCAAACTGAAGCTAGAACAGATGGTGATCTCGGATAGTTTTTAAAAATAATCAATGACACTGGAAAAACGAATCGGCAGGATAGGATGAACAAAGCGGCTCATCGTTGACCACTCTTACACAAGGAAACACTGTGATAGTTCTCAATGCTATCTTCACTCAGAATGATCATTCTGGAACGCATCAGGCTTAGCTAATAAAACTGCAAGTACTTCAAGAATTTCATGAACGATACGAAACATCATAAACATAGATCATGATTTGATGCCACTAAAGAAATATCAAGAGCCAGATGCTGAATAAGTCAGATGAAATTAATTGAAAGAGAAGAAACACTTCTATGACCTTTAATAGTAGATAAAGTGAATCAGGCATTCTTCACAGAAAATTGAGTACAGTTGCTGATCGCATAAAAACTAGAATATTTAAGTTTATGCTTCAAAGAATCACAGAAAACTTAAAAAATTATATCCGCGGTTTTTTTTTGAAATTTGGAAAATGACAAAATATTGCATTGAGCTCGGTGTAAAAATCAACGGTATACATATTATCGTAATGTTCTAGAGACTATGGTTCCTGAAATAGATGCATTGTTTGATTTTACACCTTCCAGCTGTACCCAACGCGAACACATACTCCATTACTCACCTTAAAGAGACAAGTACGTAAACTACCAGTAATGTGGCGCCCAACAGCCCTGACTTAAACTCTACTGACCTGCGGTATATGGAGTGATCTGGAGAAAAATACGATCTTCACTTTTAAGATTGGAGATTATGAGAATCTGAAAGAAAAACGGCAAACATCTTGAACTGCCTTGCTTCAACGTCACATTTTATGTATAATATATATATATATATATATGGATTTCACAAACGGTTTTGGAAAGTTAATTGAAGTAAATACTGGACAGTTTGAGCAATTTCTGTAGATTAATATCGTGATCACTTTAAAAATTGAACTTTGAACTTCAAATGTCTATACTTTTTTTGTTTATGATTCTGATATTGATACAGTTTTTCAGTTTTGTTTGAATTTCTGTCAGTTTCTTATGTCTGAACTTGTATGTTGCTTTATTATAAAATGTAATTATAGTTGTATAAAAATTGTTTACACGTTTTTTACAACGTTATATATATATATATATATATATTTGTAAATGGATAACATACACATTTATGAATTTTTCATAAAAACAAACGTTTTTAATACTTAAAATTCTAAAAATACAATAAAAAAACTAAATTACGTGTATAACTGTATACTATTTAAATATACAACTCATAATATAATATATAGCTTTTTAGTTTCCAATAAATTATATTATAATCTTTATTATAAAAATTATCAGCATTATCACAAATTTCACATACCTACATAAATATCCCTTTTTTCTTCTAAACTGATAATCTTCTTTATTACTACCGCAAAACCTTTGTATTGATTTCTAATAAACATCCTATTGATATAAAGATAAAACTTCCTCTGTATGCACATAAATCACCAGTCTTTTTATTCAAGCTCGTATAAGATATTTCGTGCTTTTAAGCATATAAAGAAATACTTTCTTAAAATGCTTGACAGATATATAGTTGTTTGAAAATATGGAGTAATACTATATATTAATTGTAAATGTGTTATTATTATTATTAATTTGATGTTTATAATGTATTTATTTTTAAAATATGTTTTAAAAACATGTAAACAAGAGATATATATTTTTAAATTTTACACATTTGAATTGTTTTTATATTTAGTTAAATTTAAGTCATACACATGTCATAGGGATATATTTATTACAAATAAATATTAATGCCAAAAGATTTATAAATTGACAAACTCAATATATCTATTTAGAAATTAAATTACAATATAAATGCTACTAAACAATGACTATCAATTTAAAACAAAAACATATCATCAACATGATTATTTGCCATTTATACAGTACCTATTATAATAAAATAATATATACCTACATATATTTTTATAATGCAAAATTCCGACCAAATGTTAACCCCCAGTATACCAGGACGGGGGACTCATTAAATTATAAAATAAAAGTATCAATTTCATCGATTTCAAGAATGATTTTTACAAAATCGACATTTTTAGGGTAAAACCATGTGATCACAATTATGGGTGCAAAATAGTATGTGTAGCTTCAAAAGTTTAGTAATAAAACATTAGTTTGGAAAAAATCATATTGTTCCATTTTTGTACATTTAAAAAACACATCAAAATGCAGGTCAAAGTATCCTTACCCTGTATGGATAGGGTTGAAATACTTTGATTACTTGTAATCATTTATACGAAAGAGATATTTTATAATATACCTATAATAGTTTGACCTTTTAATATAACATTATTTGACTATGGATATAATTATCCATGGGGGTTCTGATCAATGTAGCAACCAAGAGAAAAAAAATCGTTTTCTCTAAGATGACGCTTTAGAAAGAATAGTATCATGTAAATTGAGGCGAAATAATTCAGCATATATACTGGATAACTAAAGGGGAATGATTGCTTATATTGTCGTAAATAAGAAAAAAGGGTTCTGATAAAAGTGATTTGCAGCATCACTGTGGCAGTATTTTTAATGGATATTTTGAGATACACTGTATTTTAGTTTTTTCTTTATTTTTGAGTAACATATATACCTAATTAGTTTACAAATACAATACAGTAGGCTTACGAAGATTTATGCTGGTACAGTAATTATATATCTAAATATTTCAATTATTCAAAAAATGTATATCTAAAATCACGAATTTCCTAATCATACTAAAAATAACCTAGTTGATCAAAACAATCCAATCAAGGTATTACTTTCAACATATATCTGAATAAACATTAATTAACAATCAACAATTCTTCAATGCGCTATTATTTTTAAGTCAAAAACAAGAGCGTTAGCGATTAGCCTAACAGATGCTAGCATCTTTAGTCATTTATTGTTTTAATTAAACTTTTTTTTTATTGAATGATATTTACGTTTTATCTTGTATATTTACGTTTTATTTACGATTTAAAGTGAAAATAAAACTACACGTTAGGTAGAAAACAATATGATATTAAAGGAAAATATAACTACGTATATCGAATTTAAACAGAACATTTTAATACGGAATAATATCGTTTTTATTTTGATAAACATCTTTACTCTTCCATATTCAAGCGTTTATACTAAAATCCACTAAATTGGACATAACTCATATTATTAAAGGAAATAAACCATTCTTATCGAACTTAATTTCATTAACGATGCCTTGTCAAGTTTTTTAATTGTTTTCACTATTAAATTATTATTTACGTTATATATATATTTTGAATATAATAATATTTTGCAAAAAATAACTACTTGATATCAAAACAAAAACGATAGCGTCACAAAAATGAAAGACAAGAACGGGAAAAATTACAAATAATGACGATGATATGCAGTACAATCATTGAAGAAATTGATATAAAAGGCGCAACATTGCTGTTAAAATGCATATATATATATATAGATCAATAAGAAACATGTATATACAAAATATCAGAACAGTTATTGGCAGTGGTACATTTACAGAAGCTACAAAATTTATATGAATACCTACATAGTTAGTTTTTACATAATAAGCTAAATAATATGAAATAGTAACAAATAATACAAATTTATACCATTGTCATAACTTTTTTATGAATTTTTGATCTCTTATTTTGATAAAATTTCTAGTTTAGATATACATACACACTTTTTGATCTTATCTACAATTTTAGCAGAAACCATTGTAACACTCTTGGTGCCTTTTTATATCAATTTCTTAGATGGCTGTACTGCGTATCATCAACACTTGTAGATGGCGTATCATCAACACTTTTTCACATGTTTGCCTTCGATGAGCTCGTTTTTGGTTTTCATTTTTGCTTCTGTCGTTTTTGTTTTTGAGCTTCAAGTATATATTTCAACTAGAATTTCTTGATTCCTTGTAAAGTAATTGTCTTTATATACTATATATTACCCCCCCCCCTCCAGGTGAACAGAGCTACACTGATAAAGGGAGGGTTGCAGATGATGGATAGCAAATAGCCATAAGATATGGTAGTTAGTGGTGATATAAGCAGATTCGTCTGTGGAATAAGCAGTCCTGAAAGAAACAGAGGTGACTTTTCCAGGGAAGAATAGTTAGTGGGAACGCTACTAGGTTAAGTAAACTCTCAAAACTCCGTCACGGAACCATGACAAGGCGTGTATAGGTCGCCTTTAAATAAACCTAGTCATAGTGTCGGACTGCGACGGAACTAGTATCTGAAGCTAGTGAAAGAGCCGAACCACAGTCAACGGTGGCTTCAGAACAGCTGGGGACTAGTAAGTGATCCTTAAGTCCCTGCACTGCGAAGGGTAGAAAGCAATGGAGAACTAACCATTCTCTTTTCTCTTTCCAAGAAACCACAATTTGCAAGCTTATTGATCACAAAGCGCAAAATGATCACAATAGTCATAATGCTTATCAACTAATTAACAAAATAATAAACAAACGTACCTAACCAATTACATCAAACAAAGATAAAAATGGAAATATACTAAGTGATAAAGAAAAGATTTTAGATCGTTGGAAAGAATACTGTGAAAAACTCTTTGCCGAAGATGTATGAACTGATTACATATTAGATTACAAATAATCGGAACCTTTGCCACTTTTAGTAGAAGTTGAAGCGGCCAGTAATCGTCCGAAAAAGAAGAAAGCTGTTGCTCTTAATGAAATCACTGTGGAATTAATTTAAAGGTACAACACAAAAATCACAAAATCATTGTTAAAGCGTGACTGACTGGTTCATTGTCCATCGAATCATTCCGAATTCATCACAATTCCAAAAAAAGGCGACTTTGTGTGAACTACCACATAATCGCTTTTGTCTCACATGCAAGTTAGATTCACTTATCTATAATTAAAAAACGCTTCGAATAAAAAGCCGAACAACAAATAAGCAACACACAAACTGGTTTAAAAAAAACCGTGGAATACGTGATCATACGTAACCTCTCCCTTATAATGGAAAAAAATCATACCACTTTATATGTGCTTCATTGATTACAGCAAGGTATTCGATGCAGTTTGTCATAATATATTGTGGAGAACACTTGAAGAAATAGGTTTCCAATAATATGCAACAAAAGTGTCGTATCAAAATAAGTAACTTCAAATCCAATTGGTTTCAACCAGGTAGAGATGTCAGACAAGGTTGCATCAAATCACCTCATCTGTTCTCGATTTAGGTATACCGCAAATACCGCATGCGTGTTGATTTACATCTACTTCCATAATTACATCTACATATATAGACGATTTCTGTGGATGCTTCAAAATTGATGGTTTACGTATTGCAGATCTCAAATACGCTGACGAAAAAGTCATTGTAACATCCTCAGCTAAAGAAATGACTTCTCTAATTAACAAAATAAATGAAGTTGGCAAGAGAAATGGCCTTCGTCTAAACGTCAAAAATATAAAGATTATGAAATGTGGTTTAACAGAAGAGGTTAGTTTTCATGCAGACAATGAAGAAATTGAAACAGTTGACTCCTTTATGTATCTCGGAGAATGCTTTAACAACACAAACATGCTTGATGAAGTGAAACGAAGGATTTCTATAGCAAACAATTTTATGAAAAAGTTCAATAATATTTGGAAGTCATTAGATTTATCTTCCAGCTTAAAACTGTCTTTCATGCGTGCCTTGAGTTTCTCGATTGTGTTGAATGGACGCGAAATTAGCTTGATTTCTAATCACGTCAAAAACTCGAGGCTTTTGAATTGTGCTATAGTCTTAATATAACTTGGCTGGATCAGTGCACAAATGTTTCCATTTTTGAAAAACTGAAAATCAATCGTCATTAGTCAGCACAACATTAAAGCGTAAATTATTTTAATTCGGTTATGTTATGCGGCATGATGTTTGGTATGGTGAAAGGTTATGACAAAGAGGCAGAGGAGTGAGGACATTTTTAGACTGACAAAGTTACAATATCTCAGAATGTGCCAAGATTGCGTTGTATAGAAAGAACAAGATAGCGTCGCTTGATTCGGAAGATTGTGATGGACCCTATACATATGCCTATAGCGTATAATACGGGACAACAGCAACAGCTATATAGTATATCGTCGTTCACGCATACAAATGTCCGAAGTCGATCTACCTTTCAGAATGAAAATGTCCGATGTCATTTTACTTTACTTTTCAGTAGAGCCAAAAAAACTTATTTTCTAATGCTATATACAGTTTATGCAGTTGAAAAATGGATATGTTATATATAATTACATTTTAAAACTATTTATACTTGTGTTTGAAATTTAGTTATATGTATTAATATAACTTCGGACATTTTCATTCTGAAGATTGTATTTTTCTAAATTGGGACATTTGTCAATTTTCGTTTTCAGAGAAATGAAATATTATTTCTTAGTTAGTTAGGTTTTTGAATAATTCTAGTGTTATGTTTTTATAATAAAATATTCATAATTTACCTCCCCACAAAAAACACACATTTTATTACGTATTATTATGAATAATAATAATAATAAGTATATATCATTACAAAGAACTGAATACAGTACGCGTTATTTATAATTGTATTATTATAAACTTATTGAAAAAAGATAATATAATTACAAAATATTACCGTCTTCTATAAATGTAGTAATTATGTACTTTTATATTAAAATAATATTGTGCATGTACATTTAAAGAAAATAATTATAAACTTATTATTTTGTTGAAAAAATAATTAACTTATACAAATATTAGCGTCTGCACTATAAATGTAGTAATTCTGTACTTTTATAATAATACATTGT
>JAYRBW010120168.1:0-17148 GCA_036023295.1 Invenusta paracnida
CTTCCTCTACAGAAGTATTGACGTCTTCCTCATAATCTCCTCGCTCATTGGGTCTTCCAGATCTGGGTTTATCGAGTTTGGAACCACAGGTGAAAAGCTTATCAGTCCATGCTTTTATGTATCTCACATCAGGTGGTTCAATGCCGTATCTGTCGCACAATTTGGCCTTTACATTACGCACAGCAATTATACTTTAATCACTTTAAAAAAACCATGCTGCTGCAATAATTCTGTACTCAATTGTATATTGACTGTTATCAGATGACATTTTGATTAGAGTCGATGCCCAGAGGGGCATCGTCTTGTTGGAAATAACAATCTTGATTTCTAATTACAAGCCATAATCTCTTCTTTAACATGTCAAGGTACAAGTCTAATTTTACTGTTGTCAAAGAAAAAAGGTTCTATTATTCCAGTTGATAAAATTGTGTATCATGTCCTTATACTAGGAGCATTGACTTCTTTTTAAAGGAGTAAATTTAAGTTCTCTTTTGCCAAGAAGCGACAATTGCGTCTATTCAGGTGTCCGCTTAATCTAAAACAAGCTTCATCGCTTCACCAAATTTGATCTCGTCTTCATCAACCATAGCAAGAAAATGTTCTGCAAATTCCATCATCTGTGTCTCCATCGTGCAAACCTTATACTAGCTGAGCTGTGGTATGTAGGGTTAATTTAGTTCTTTTTTCTTTTACACTCTTTAGAAGACTGTATTGACTTATCCTAAATTGAGCAGCAGACGACGGCTTGAATTATGTCCATCCTCTTGAAGGCGATTAACAATTTGAACACCCATAGGGCCTGTGGCAACTGTGACAGGCTTTTCAGATCTGGGAGCGTCATAAATGGAACCCGTTTCTTCAAATTCAGCGGAACAATAGCTGCAAAATTTTGACCTTGAGGAGCTCGTCAATTAAATTCATTGGCAAATTGTCGGCCTGCTGCTGCTTATTGTTGTTGTTGTTGTTATGTGCACCTTCGAGTCATGGCTTTGTGAGCCGCGCAAACTCTTCCACTTCCTTTGGGCGCTCGTAGAAAGAGGAGAGGAGTGGATCCATCAGAGCGAAGATCTTCAGACATTTGGGGAGTATTGGAGGGCACCGCTGAAGCTATAGTGCTCAATGTCTTCCTTCTCACCACCACATGTCGTGCACTCGTCCTTATCTTCCCCTAGGAATTTGTGACGATATTCTTGGAGACTGTGGTGGTGGCCGCATCTAAGCTAGGCGACGCGGGTTGCATCTTTCCTGCGGCTGCTTGTTGTTGTTGTTGTTGTTGTTGTTGGAATTTCACACCAACTAAAGAGTTTGGTGCGCCAGCTGGACCGATTCCCTCGGGTTGGAGCTCAGGGTGGACAGTGGCAACCGACAAAAGCCAAATATTCTCATTTTAGTCGCATCTACGCCCGGACAGTCTTGGAACCAGTGCTCCAGGGTGTAATGGATGCCGGGGCAGTGCGGACAGTCAGGTGATGCGTTAGGGTTAATGATAGTGTTGTATAGGCCCTGAATTTCCGGCAGCGGCCAGAGCGGATCTGTGCCGGAAGGCAGCTGTCCTCACGGTTCATGATTTCTTTCTCATTCCTTTCCAGGAAGTGTCCAACGTATGTTGCTGCCGTGCGCTGGTGGACCGGGCCTGGGTCCCTGACTTCTTTGTTGATTAACGCGCAAATAGCACTGTAGGAGGTGGGTTTGCTAATTTAGTTGGCTGCGACTGTGGTCTCCTTTGCTGCCATATTGTACGCCGTCTCGTTGCCTGGTATGTTAACGTGGCTGGGAATCTTCTGAATTCCTATTTTGTTTCCCACAGAGTTCAGTGCTCGTCTGATGAGCATAGTGTTGCTGGAGTCCGCCATTAAAGCTAAAATTAAAGCCTTGCTGTCCGTGCATATCAGAAAGCTCTTATTCTCCTGGTCGTTGGTGATCCAATATGTGGCCATAAGACACGCATCGTGCTCCTCTTCGAAAGATGACGTTAAGGGTCTGCTCTTTGAGCGGAAGGTGCACAGGATTCTTGAGGCAAGAACCCTTTCTGTGAGAACTGCCGCCGATCCTCCATTTCTCGTGCCCCCTCTGTGGAGCCATCTGTGTAGATGGTGTGATCGCAGTTGAAATCCGCTATGACCTTAAGAGCTCTGTTCCTGAGGGTTTCTTCTGAGCAGTCTGCTTTCTTTCCTAAGTCAAGGGAGGTATTGAAGAATAGGTTACGGTTGACCTGTTCCCTTGTGATGTCGAAGAGAGGGTCAAGCGATTTCCAGTTTGCAAAAGCGACAGGGATACTGTTTGTGGAGTTGTGTACCTCGTGCCTATGGCGTTTAAGCCTGTGTTTGGTCCTGTTATTGACGGCTATTGCTCTTGGGTGTTCTGGAGGAAGTCAAACTGCTTTCTCGTAGGTCTTAATCCACAACTGCCTGCTGTGAGTCGAGTAAGACTGGATTCCAGTTTCTCTTCGAAGGGCTTCTACTGGTGTGGTTTTATATTGGCCGTTGATATATACCTGAGTGATATATTTTTGACTCTCTCTAGAGCTATAGTCTGTTGGTGTTGGAGGTCCACTGCTGCCACGCTGTAGCCGCAAAGTCAAGGATACTTCTGATGAGGAAGATATAGATTTTCTTCATGTTGCTTTTTCTTCATTCTCACTCTTTGCTGCTCAGACATGCTAGAATTTTGCTTCTGTCATTGGCTTTGCGGCAAACCTTTTCAGTGTGGGGGCCGAAAGAGAAGGTTCTATCCAGTGTTAACCCTAATAGGCTTATTGAAAGGGATGTTTTTACCAGAAATGTGGATTTTGGGGACGTAATTAGCTTCGTTAAAGCTTGTTGTGAGAAAGGAGCATTCGCTTTTCTCGGTGTTGAGGACCATTTTCTTTTTGTTGTTCCACTCGTCGATTTTGATGAACACTGTGTTAATTCTTTCTTGAGTAGCTTTGATGTTTGGGGCTTCTTGCCCAGATGGACACATCGTCGGTGTACTGACTCAGTTTCACCGTGTCGGGAACAACTTTATGGATGCTATTGATATAAAAAAGAAACAGCAATGGGGCCAGCACTGAGCCTTGTGGTAAGCCCTGTCTAATAGTTCTCAGTTTCCCTGTCTCTCCGTTTACTCGTACTGTACCTTGACTATTGTTCAGAAATCTTTTAATCCACTTAAGGTATTGAGGATTGACTCCTTTTTCTGTCATAATAAGAATTAACTCTTCTTACCATACCTTATCGTAAGCTTTGGAATAGTCAAACAGGGTCAGAATGCGACCTTTCGGTGCGATTGGTTGGACTGGCCTGGAAGCCATCACTAATGTCCTGTGTGATCCTGAGCATGATGTCTTCGCAGCTGTGGTTTTTCCTGAAACCTGCCTGGTTGGGGTTGAACCATTTGTGTAATTCTACCAGATTGTAAATGCGATTTCCATCCGATCTGGGAAAGATGAGACCTTCTCGCGCCGACGTGAAGGCCCTATCAATTGGAGAGAAAATTATTACCAGACTGCATTATAGCCAGACTGATAATAAAACCTGACTGCAGCAATACACTATGCTTTAGTTAGTGGCATGGTTATTAATGAATTCAAAATCAAAACAGTCAAAATGAATAAAGTAGTTTAACATTTTTATAGCTGTGCATAAATATTTCTGTTCACACGATATCACTGTTTAAATCATCGTCAAAAATATCGGGCGATACTTTAAAATCACTCTGTACCTATATACACATTAAAATATAAATCATTTTTGTTAATCATTTTCTAAAAACTAATATACCAATTATCGAAATCTATTTTTAAAGCTTTATTTCTTTTGTTATACATAAATTTCATTTTCTTATCGCGCACTGTAGTATACAACTTGTATATAAGCAAAATATATCGTCCGAATTTAGTATGACCACCGCTGACAGTAAAACATAAATCCCCTTTCAGATACACCAATTACACAAAATACAGACATGTATTTTACTTGCAATTCTACATATTTAGATCCTTTTGAACTACGTACGTATGTACGTAAATTGTATTTCATAAAAATAATATAACTTCATAAGAACTCGATTCATTATGCTTACATTAAATAATAGTTTTATCCAACATAACAGTCAGATTTATATAAATTCAAGTACGCTTAAATCATTAACATAAACCAATCAAATATTTTCACATAAAAATTACTGCAATTATATATACAGATTCAGACATGGAAAAGTGAGTCATAAAAATGTCAATCAAAACTCAATAAAAGGACACAATTTTAATTGCAATATGGGACTCGGGCGAGGAAGCAGATAAATACAAGTGAACTACTTGTACGAAACTAACTATAAGCTCGACTCAACATAATAAAATTTACTGGTTCCTATGTCTCAACTGTTCTATCTAGTACCTCATACGTAAAAGTATTCATGTGTAAGAACACATTCATTGCATTACATAGTTATATCTATTGAGACAATAACGGAAAGATGTAATTACTAACTGACACATTTTACATACACAACCATTTCTAATCATTGACTATTTTTTCCATTGATTTATTTATTAAATATTGATGTTTCTTTCTGCAAGCTCCCGAATTATTCCGAATCTCCGATAAAACCACAAATTCTTTAACAATAGCCAATATTAGAAAATGAACAATTTGTATAGGTCGTAAAGAAAGAGAATTATATAGTTTTATTTTTAAAATTAAATTACGCAGATATTAATATACTATAAGCCTATTTTTATGTTGCACTTGAAATATAATCGCCATGAATACATACCGACACAAACCGATTTTAATCAATAATTTTTGGTTTCAATGTTTCAATTTGTTTATCTGATTGCATTTTTTTATAAAAACAAATATATAACTTGTAAATATCAGTAAAAATTTGTAACCAAAACTTTCATGTATACTGTATATCATGACACAGAAAATTTTAAAAGTTTCTCAAAAACTGATAGCTACGGTAGCTACTTCTGAGAATTATCAAAATTTGAGTACATTTGTTATGCTCAATGAATTGTTACTAACTTACGACTGAAAAATATGTAATTATTGTATCGCATTAGTTACAAAATAAAATATTAACATTTTTCTATTTTCCCATATTAACGAATTCGGTGATGTGTTTATGAAATGACTGATTTTCGTGACAATTCATATTTCTTATAAAATTATTCATTTATTTTTGTTTGGCATATTGCACATCATCTCAATTCTACATATATTTTAAATATTTTAAAACACATTTCAGACACACAAACCATATTATATATATTTTCCACATGAATTTTAATGCATCTATCAGACCTTTTTTATAAACGTATAATGGATACAATTATGGTACGAACCTTACTATATATGCATGTGAAAACTATATAATATCGTTTGTGTATCTGAAATGTTCTTAAAAATCTAAAAAATACATAGAAATTCAAATGACATATGTATATGATACAATATATCAATAAAAATAAATATAAATATAAATTTATAATTTTATCAAAATATTTATTTTCACGAAAATCAGAGCAATTTCATAGATATCGACATAATCTTTAAAATGGGAAATTAGTCAAATGTTAATATCTCATTTCGCGACTGACTGCTCAACACAAGAATTACATATTTTTCAATCATAGGTTAGTTGTAATTCATAGAGCATATAGAAACCTATTGTGCTCGAATTTTGATAAATTTCGAAAGTAGCTCCCGTTCTGTATGTAATTACTATTAATTCAATGAGTTTTATGAAATTATACGCTATCATTAATGCAATCTAAAAATACTCAAAATGATTTAATGCAAAAATAAATTAACAACCAAGAATAAATATATTATTGGACTTTGTTTAATTTCCTTTGCTTTATATTAGCTGAGTTAAAATATATAAAAAAAACCTAAGAATTGAATTATAACATATTATATATGAACAAATAATATTTAATTATAATTTCATATACAACATTTAAGTAATAATTGAATACTATTTTCTTGTATAATTCAAATCTACTAGTATAATTCTTCACTAATATATATTTAAATTGAAATATACATATGAACTTATATAATATTTTTCGTGCAATTAATTTTTAAATGAAACAATCGCAGATAAGTGTGACAATTATAATTAATATAATTTTTATCAAAACTAAACTAAAATATTTGTTAATATAAAACATACGAGTTTGTGGCCAACATTCGCCATAATCATGCGAACAATGAATATTTTCTAGGTATAGGTGAAATTTGTATGTTTTTGACTTTGTAATTATACAAATTGATTGTAGCTTATTATTTACCACTTTGAACAAAATGAAATTTTATATATCAAAGTAATTAATTTTACTAAGAGTAGAAGTTGAAATAAAGTTCATACTGAAATAAAAGTTCCAATCTAAATTAAAATTTTACTAACTAAGCTTCTGCTCAAAATTTTTTATTCCGGAAGTTATTTCTAAGATAACGTTTCAAACTCTTTTATCATATAACAGTTAATACAATATATAAAATATGCCATATAACATTTAGTTGTACATACAGCTTTTACATTATAAACTGTTATAGGTACTGTAGGTATTAGGTACTAGCAACAAAGCTAACTTTTTAAATGGAAACACCTTTAAATTAATCCAAATATATTTTTTATGTCTATGAATGACTAAAAATACTGCAAATCAAATTACTGTTATAAAAATGTGAAAAATAACGTATCCTAGAATTTATTACTGGTTTTTGTATAAGCAAGCAATATCCATATTGTAGATATTTCGATAAAAAAATTGTATATTTTTAGACATTGCTTTATAAATAGGCGCAAAATCTGAACATAAATAAAACACTTTCTACCTCCTTGTTCAATGAAAAATGTTTCAGCGTTAAAGGGACAAACAATCCATTTTTTAATTTAAATGTCATGTCTTTCAAAAAAGCCCCACCAAGTATGTATAAACGATAGAAGAATGAAACAAGAAAGAATTTATGTTCTATCTCAGCGCTGAAAATATTGAAAAAAGTCAATTAATAGATAATACTTTTGTTCTCTTGGTGAGAAGAAAAATAAATGTTTAGACGATTTGTATGTACACTTTAAAATATGTTGGTCTACAAATGTATCAACAATATTATGTTGAATTCATGCTTTATTTTTTCAAATTATGTGTCAGGTATACTATAGCATTTTCTAGATTCGCGAAGGAGATGCCATAATGTCCTGAGTGATATAAAAGGGATATCTGTTTACTATAGTATTAGTTTATAGTTGATGTGTAGGTATTAGTCGTTACGTAATATTTTTAATCACTCAATAGAATCACTAGTCGTTACGTAATATATAATTTATCGGCCTGAGTGAATTCCTTCGAAATATTACAATTATTATTTGTGGAATTTTTAAAGATACAATGGTGTATATAAATGTATAAAAATGTAGTATGTCTCACGACTAAGAAATAAACAAGAGCCTTACATAGAATAAAGTATTTATTTTAAATGACTGGGTAACTAAGCATCTGCTAATGAACATGAAACTTTAAAATCTCTTGAGACTATCAGGATAATTGTGACCGTCTTGTTATATCCCCTTAGCGACAGTGTCATTAAAGACAAATATTTGCAACTTTTTATGTTAAAATATTCATTTAAGAAATTATCCTTCCTTGACAATAAATTATCCTCTTCCTATGAATATAAAAAACAGATATATTCACATAGGCCATAATAACCTGCCCTCGAGGTCATTCACAGTTTCAATTCATTGGTTACTTGGTTACTGAGATATCATGGCTGTTTGAGAAAGATACTTTCAATTCTATCTCACGATTTTATTAATTTCTAGTTGGAGGAAGGTATGAGATATACTATTTATAACATACAAAAGTAAAATGAGTCACTCCCTGTTCTTCAGAAGACTATCACTTTATACAACATGGCCGCATTAAACTATACCAAATAGCATTGGCACCAATATTAAGAGACCACAATTAACAGGTTCCCTAACCACTCATTGTTAAAAGACAGTAGGTAGTCTTGGGAACTGCCACTGGTTTAAACTTGAAAAAGAATTTTAGCTTTAATACAAGCAGAAAGCAATTTTTGCAACTTTTCTTACTATAAAGTCTTGTGTTGACAGTTTAATGTCCTTCTTTGGCTTGGATCATAGTTGGTGCTATCTAAAGCTTAAATTCTTTCTCGGCGTTTAAACTCTAGTGGCAGTTCCTAACACTGCCCACTGTCTTTTAACAGTGAGTGGTTAGGGAACCTGTCTCCTAGGATTGGTGCTAATTCTACTTAGTCTGGTTTATGGCGGCCATCTTGGTTAAAGTGAGAGTTTGCTTAATAACAGAGAGTTACCCATTTATATTTGTATATTTTATATACAATTAAAAAGGCATTTTTGCTACACTGTATAAAATATATTGATTAATGTTTTAAATTTTCATTATTATATCATTATTACATATACGTTATTTTTACCGCTATAAAAATTCTCCTATATATACAACCTTATTAATATGAGTTGTTCAATTAAATGCAATGAAAAGTAAGTGTATCTATTTTCATAAAATAAAAACTTGATAATATGATACAATACTGTTCAAATTATGATTATAACATTAATGAAAATCAAATATCATTGTTATCCAACATGCAAAATCTAAAGCCATACTCTATATAGAGACGTATTTTTAGATCAGATACTAAACTATCTAAAATTTCAGATTTTAGAATTAATTAATTAATTAATTAAGAATGACAAAATAGTTTGAAGATGATTTAAGCTTTTACAATAAATTTTAATAAAACACTTTTTAAACACCTTTTAAAAACACTTTATAAGCACTTTAACAAACTTTCCATAACACACTAAGATTGTAGCTTATTAAAATAAAATATAACTCATGAAAATGTAATTCAATTTCAGTTATTAATTAATTCCATCCATAAAGTTTCAACTATTCCGTTATTGTTATTGTCTTTGAATTTCATCTAACTAAATATTTTCAATTTGGATATTAATATTGCACTTTTTCTATATAAATTTATTATATTATTAATTTATCAAAGATGTAGGAAATTAAAAAAAACTATATTTGTGTAAATTATTTACTTCAACAAAATTCAAATTTATGGCGTAAATTAAACTGTATTTTAATCATAACAAGAATTATTATTTATGTAAGAATTGTTTTTATATAGCATTTTCTCTGTTTTAAATATACTCATACTACAATTTGTCCTAAAAAAGTTTCCAGAAAGTTTAAATATAAAAAGAAAAGAAAGAAAGAAAGACACACTTGTCCGGCCAATATACTTAAAATACCAATCCCCAAAAAATTGCTACAAAAGGTTTTTAAGCTGACAGCTGATTCGGGTAGGTTTTAATGTGCTTTATAACATACTAAAAGTTTACCAAGGTAGCACCTCCGGAAAAGTGTTTTTTCAAGATGACGTCCAAGATGGCCGCCAAAACCTCTTAATGAGCCCTAAGGAGCAAAACTTTATAACTATCAGCTCAATTTGGATGATTTTGGTGTCTATTCCTAGGTTTTCGGAGGCAAAGAACACATTAAGATTATAAAAAATTGTGTTAGTCTATTATTTAACACAAAAAATCCAATATAGCGTCAAAATAAACACACTTCTATAATTTGCCTGGTAGGCAATGTCTGCGAATGTAACTTCGAAATATAATGTACAAACTTTAGATACGCTATCTATAAGAGTAAAAAGTAAATCCATATCTATGGACAGTTCTGTTTTTAGAATTTTCAAGAATTAATTGAATTCTTGGAATTTCCAAGTTATTTTTACTTGTTGCATTCAATGTATCGACATTCTATTTTCATCGGTCGGTGCATAATTTTCATTACACAAACATATGTTTGTTTAACTTTGTTACTTTTTTACTATAGCTGTTTACATTATAATTAGTTTCGATTTCACAACACAAAGTTCGTTTAAAAGGTAATAGAATTTTAAAGCTTTGTTATTTATTTATTTTTTTGTTATTTAAATGCTATTTATTTAGGCTCACCCTTCACATCTGATTCTACTCTAAGAAACATTTTCTACGGGGTATTGGCTGGGCCAGATGTAAATGTACATGCTGTTAAATTGGTTGTGAACAAGATCATTGAAGATATAATTGGAAAGTCTGCATTTACTTATAAATTTAAGAGGAAAGATAGAGCCAAAACTCTTGAGAATATCTTTGCTGTAAAGATTGCTCCTGATCGTACCATTGATCCTGCTCTTCTGTTCCAGTGTTTCTTTGTGGTGTCAAGGTCAGGAGATCTTTTCATTGAAGAGGTTTTGAAGTATGAACTAAGCCTCTATACCCTCCAGCCCTCTTTGAGGCCAGGAACATTCTTCGAAAAGCAGACAAGCCGCAGCTTGCTCAAGCAATTCGAGGCCATGCTGCGGACTTATCAATTGAGGCTGTAATGAACTCTATTCCTAAAACAGACTGTTACGTGCTCGATGGTGGTTCTTTGCTCCATAATTTACTCTGGAAGAAAGACGACTCATATAATGCAATAGCTGAGTTTTATGCAGATTTCACTGTGAGACATTACGGACAAGCGACAGTGGTGTTCTATGGCTATGATGAAGGTCCCTCAATAAAAGACAACACACATTAGAGACGAAGAAAAAACCTGCATCCTATTGTTAGTATGACTGCAGAAACAGAGTTTTCGGGTAAAAAGGAAGACTTTTTGTTGCGTGACAAAAACAAGGCAAACATTATTGCTCTCATCAGCACAGCACTAACTAAAAGGGGATGCCATGTCATTCAGTCACCAGGGGATGTAGATGTTGATATTGTTAAGGCAACTGTTGAACAATCCCGTCATTGCGCCAACATTGGTTGGTGAGGATACAGATTTGCTGATCTTGCTCCTTCATTACTCCAAAAGAGACAATGACATCATCTACAAGCAGTCAAAAGAACCCAAAGTGTATAACATTAACCTGCTGAACGAAACTCTGGGAAATGATGTGTGCAATGAGTTGCTCTTTGTACATGCCTACTCAGGCTGTGATTCAACTTCAAGGATTTTCTGCATTGGAAAAAAGTTAGTCTTTCAAAAATTAGGAAAATCCAATCTTGTCATGAAATCCAGTGCTAGTTCATTTATACTTCAAAACAAATCTCAAAAAGATATAGCAGATCTCGGAGAAGATCTGATGGTTGATCTCTTTGGTGGAAAGTCTAATAATACTCTATCGTCGCTGCGCCATATCATTTTCACCAAGAAAGTGGAGTTGCTGAAATCTTTGTCACTTCTGAATGGCTTCCACTAACATCACTTGCAACAAGATTCCATAGCCAACGTGTGTACTTTCAAATTATGGTATGGATGGGGATGGCAAATGAAATGAACCCAACTGAATGGGGATGGAAACAGTAAAATGATCAGTTAATTCCAATTATTACCCAATACAATGCTGCGCTTGAAGAACTCTTCAAAATTATCCATTGCAACTGTTCGAGGGGATGCAAATCATCTCGATGCAGCTACAGGCGCTATGGACTCCCCTGCACTGCTGCGTATGGCCCTTGCCAAATCAAAAACTGTGTTAATCCACAACAAGTGTTAAAAACAACACTCAAGAAATCGATACTGAGGAGGATGACTCTTAAAACTAAACGCTCTGAATTTTTTTCTATAGACAAATTTGTTGTGCATTTTTTTAAGCTATATAAGATTTTTTGTGTTAAATAATAGACTAACAAAATTTTTTATAATCTTAATGTGTTCTTCGAAAACCTAGAAATAGACACCAAAATAATCAAAATTGAGTTGATAGGTATAAAGTTATACTCATTAAGGCTCGTTAAGAGGTTTTGGGAGCCATCTTAGACGCCATCTTAAAAAAAACACTTTTCCGGAATACTACCTTGTTAAACTTTTAGTATGTTATAAAGCAGATTAAAACCTACCAGAATCAGTTTAAAAACCCTTTGTAGCAATTTTTGGGGGTTTAAACTTTATGTTGACCTGACTACACATTATACATTTATTGAATATCAATAACATAACGCATATGTTCTATGTATTGTTTTATGAAATCCTGATATTTAGAAGATATGGAACCAAGATTATTATATTTTATTTTAATACTACACGTATACCGTTAAAAATGTAATAATCATCTGTTTAAGATAAAAATGTAGAATATAATTATTTCAAATTGACTAAAACTGAAAATAACTTTAAATTTAATTTTTCTGTGTATTTAAGCCACGAAATATTCATCGTATCAAGTAAATATGTCCTTTCATTATTACATATACACCATTGTTTTACGAGTTGTTCCATTAAAACGGAAGCATTTTTTTAATATTCGTATCTTTAAACATCATAAATTCTGTTGCTCAACAGAGTAACATACATAGCAACAACTCCGAATAACTTTGAATGCCACACATAAAACCTGTCGAATAAAGCGGATACTTATTGCAAACTAATGTGAAAAATGGCGGTAAATAAAGAAATAAGTTTAAGTTCATTTACAAATTGTACTTAAATGTTTATAAAATAAGGGGGTGCCTACACTCTCGGCCTATTCGAGTATATTTTAAAAATCGATAGTAAAACGAAGCGGTAAACCGACCTCTGCGTCTCAGAACAGTTTGACAGTAATGATACCAATTATTCCATTTTATGTTGACATTTAACCGCTTACAAAAGATTCCAAATAATGTTGCGCTTCTTCTGAAAATACCCCCTCGCCCATTAGAATGGCATATAGGTCGGCCAGAGCAATTACAGAATAGTCTGTTGTGCAGTTAGTACAAATATTAATTGCTGTATTTACAACTTGCCTTACATTTATTGTGAAAATAAAAGGAGTTTATCGATCGGATGATTTTCTTTACACAGGGTTGTGTATTTACATTTTTCCGTAAGCATAAATCAAATTTAAGTCTAAACCTTCCAAGAAGAATATATTTAGCATTTTTATTGTAGAGATTTAGACAATATTGAAAGTTGAATACATTAATGATAATAATATTTGAAAATACAAGATAATCGATCAATCATACATTATATCATCAACATTCTCGAATAAGAACCATATTAATCATTAGCGTTAAATAAATATGTAACATAATATTAGAATAAATTATAATTCATACTTTATATTTTATACATATTTTTCCTTATAATAACATTAAAAACATGTTTACATAGAGAACATGTTTAACGATTACTCCAGTACATATTATATTATTGTTATTAAATAATGTTAATTTTAGTAATATAAGAATCTTATTTTATCAAATTTTTACTTAAATTTAATATTTGTATCTATTTTCCATAAAATAGCAGAATGCTTGAAAACATATATATAGTACTAATCAAAAAGGAACATAACCATAATAAAAATAACTATTATTTAAAGAAATTATTTTACAATTTCAAATATAATACTTCGTTAGAAATCATCTACATTAAAATTATAATATACAGTCCCGGACACTTCCGATGCCCATCTATGGAAATAATACATACTTTTATAATTAATCGTTATTACATCATTATTTAAAGTTTTATTCTTATTTTTCATTACATTATTGACAAATCTTAGCGTTAAATCATACACTCAAATGTTTTAATTTAAAAATACAAATTATTTTATTATTTTTATTAATTATAAAGATATGTATTATTTTCATATATATGGGCGATGAATGTAGCCATGGTGTATATAGATATAATATGTAAAATATGAATATATGTAGATATATAATTAATATGTTAATAGTGTTGTTAATTATCCCATATATTCAAATTTTTAAATTATGCGCGTTAAAAAATAATAAATATACATCGAAATATCCTCAGCTATGTACATATACACATATTACGAATATATACACACATACACAACAATATAATTCATAATTTTTGGCATAATTGAGTCTTTTATTTTATTTTCATTATTCTATTTAAAAATTTTTGTTTTTGAAAAAATTGTTATAGAAAGCATTGCGTAGTAATATGATATGATGTAATACTGTTCATGGATATCAGTAGTCGGGTTTACGATATCCTGTGCCAAGTGAAAAATAGTAGATATATTATTCCATGTTCCATTCCATGGGGAGTCATTCAAATTTGATAGATAATTAGGTATATAAATTTCTATTTTGTTGCACAGCCTGTTTAAGCTCATAATAAGCTTATAAGATCAGTCAGCAGCACTTTATCCTCGGCTGTAGAGCATCAGTTGCTGATCCGGTTTATCTTGTTACGGATGATGTTAATCTTCATCTGGGATGGGAGTGCGGAGTGATATACCTTCCAGTGCTATCTACATACACCCACACACATGCCTGTCTCAGCCCGCTGTATCAGGTCTTTACTTTAATGCGAGAACAGGACAACATGAATCTATGGATCCCGGAGATGTCATGTGCATCAAGCAAAGCACATCTTCTCTTAACACCAGGGACGAATTTATTTTTATTAATAAATTATATCTGTAGAATTTCTTCATCTCCTGTACTTTACATTTGCGGCGTGTATCTATGGTTCGGGTCAGTTGTTATCTATAAGTTATTTATGATGTAATCTTCCTTTTCTTAATCTCTATTTCACTTCTCTACTGAGTTGTATACTCTGTTAAGTTATTAAATTGCATATTTTACCAAGTATATCTCAGATCTCTAATGAAGCCATGTTAGTAACGGCGAAATTTTAGTTTTATACAAAACAACTTTTTATGTAACAAAAGGCTTTGTGTTTTGTTTTTGCTTTTCAATAATAAAACATTTAATACTATTATTAACTTCTAGTTTTCTTTTTCTTTTATTGTACCATAATTGTACCATATTGTATAACCATTGTACTATATCTATTATCGTCAAATGAGCTAGTTATCGCCGAATGAGACTATAACAAGTTATAACATAACTTGCTAGTGACCATTCTTGTTATCACCTCCTGCGTTCTCTTATGTACTCTTATGTACTTTTATGTTCTATTAGATAATGGTCAGTATATGTACATTCAGTGAACATTACTTGTTTTTATTTCACTTATATAATTACGTAACGTGTATTGAAGAATCGTATAATTTCGTATAATCTGTTTAGCAGGTATAAGTCAGCCGGGTTGGATTGTTAGAGTGCAACATTTGACGATAACTATATATTGTATACTTTATCAAATCCTTTCTTTATTGTATTGCTTCAACATTGGGAATTCAGTTCATCCGGTGACAATTGAGAGTTAAACGCCTCAAAAATTTTGTTAATCGAAACAAGAACCAAAATTAAACAATCTAACACGTAACACCGTCATAAAATGCACTCGAGTGTATAAATACGATTCGATTCATGAAAAATTCAATAATAGAAAATGTGGAACTGCTAAAAATATCGGCCTTACTACCCTGTACAAATACACATGCGATCATATATTGCGCATATTTATTAAATGTTGCCTTTGTCTTATGCGGATGCTAACAATCATTAACATTTTCGTTTATCATCCCAGAATGAAATTTCTGAATTAATCATCGTAGGATGAGATTTTTACCCGCTTATGATAGCTGCCTTGTGCATTAACAGTCAAATTTACTCAATTATAGAGCAGAACTCGATGCTATGCTATTATCGATAAGATTTTCAAACTACTACTAATATCAAATAGCAAATTACGCATCTCGTTTGTCTCTTTTATTTCGATGTAAGTGCATAAAATAGATAATATGTATAAATGTGTAGACCTTAATTATGGTATATTGTGAGATAAGTTTTCATACTTCAAATCATGTTTATCTGCAAAATATATGCGTTCGTATTTTATTATTGCTACTTTTATAAGCTGAGAATTTTAATTTGGTTATTAATCAATATTTAAACATTAAAATAATCAATTAATTAATTTCTACATGTATAATATTTTAATATATAACATTGGACACATTAAACTATGTACAGCTATTTTTCCCTATCCCTCATTTTATTGTGGAATTCTACAATTAAACATCATAAGCGGTGTATTTGTCTCAAAAATGTTTCGTCGATATTTTTAATTGCAACATAAACACGTGAACAGCTAAATATAATTATATTTTAATAAGTTAACTTATACTTTTCGCTTTATTTACGTATAAAACATGGTTTTCTTATCCATCTCTACATTAATTTCCTGATTTATTTCCGGATTCATCTAGGAAACCACCTACAGACCAGTTCTATATACTAAATTAAAGACTATGGTTTCTATTATGTATATTTTTTAAAGTCAAAATATTGATTATTATAAAAGTTATGACGTCAGTAAGATTTATATAGAGATTTACTATATAAACGGATTCATTCCGGATTCATCTAAAGAACTATATACACAGACACGTTATATGCTTTACATTCTTATATAATTTGTTTAAAGCGATTTGAGACGATAAATTTAGTTTCGCAATCTTGTAGAGATTGAAATAACGATTTCTCTTCCAACATCGGATCAATGTTTCCATATATACAAAGGTAAAGATTATATTTATTCAATTTAAAAACGTTCGTATATTCACGAAAGTTTACAGGAGGCTCAAAAATTTGTTATAAAAAAATCGCAGTTATTTTTCAGTCGTATTAAGTCAAAACAAATGAAGACAAGCAATGTTAGGTACTAGTAGGCCCATTTACTATATATAACTGATTTATTGAAGGCTCTTTATTATAAGTATAAATGGTACAAGTTTCTATTCTTCATTAATAATGCCTAGTTCATAATCTTACAGCTGCAGACCGCTATATCTAGTCTACAACTTCTTAAATTGTTATTCTTATAAATAATTAATAAAAGCAACAAAATATTGAAAAACTGATAGAAAAATTTTAGTGTGTTGGTATAGCGAGATAAAGTTATAAGATTATGAAGTAGACGTGATGGTCCTTTCCCAGTACTACAGCGCTTGTTTCATTATTCTTGTCGTAGCCCAAATCATGCTCATATGATCAGTGCTATTATTCCTTGGCTCTCAATGAATTGCACAACTTGGGCTGGGTTAGTCCAGAGTTCTATGGGTTTCAGTGTGGTAAAATGATTTCTATATAGTTAAAATGTTGAGTGCATAGAGATAAGAGAGTATAGAGATGACACGCTTATGATGACTCATCCTAATTTCATACACACTCAGGGAAATCCAG
>JAYRBW010120179.1:0-17147 GCA_036023295.1 Invenusta paracnida
CTTTTATTAATCGTCATAAAGATAGTTCTCTTAATTTAAACTCTGGATTTTTTAATGTTAATAGCAGTATAGCTAAATTTCTTCTTAATTCTATTAAATGATGTCCATTCACCCATCCATATTTATTCGCAGTTCTTTTTACTATTCTTTGATTGTATTATGTCATTTTATTGTGCTCACCTTTCTGTATATAAGTATTTTATTGTTGCTCTGTTAATAAATCTGACTATGATTATGATGCATGTAGCATCGAAAGCTTGTTCATTTTAATTAAATTATTTCATTTCTAAAAATATTTCAAGTAGTTCATCGACTCAAAGTAGGAGATGATATGTGGATTTTCATATCATTTATATAAAGTAGTAAAATACAATCAGAATGATTCGATATTTAGTATATGATCCACTAAGTAAAAATAATTCCAAAATGTTATCGTTTTTCATAAACGGGAACAATGTTATCACTGATTTCTCTAATTCGGTTCAATAATTAAAATCGTGATTGTGACTTTTTAAAATATTTTATTTCCTCCAAAATTGGTACACACATTAATATTATTATAGTTATGTATCATAATCCTTCATTTTATCAAATTCGTATCAAATTTACTCTATAATCCGGATCTAATTCCGATCAAAACTAATAATCGTGATCCTGGGTCCCAGCAGTAAAATGTTATTACAAAATGTTGTTTTCTTCCTTAAATAGTGATTTAACATTGAATTCCAAAATTTGAATAAAATCGGACATTTACAACAATGTGATCCGGACTACCATATTTTATGATTTACTGGTTAAAATATCTGTGGTTACTTTTTCATGATCAAATACCATGAAGAATGATGAAATACCATTAAGAATGATGAAATACCATGAAGAATGATGAAATACCATGAAGAATGATGAAATACCATTAAGAATGATGAAATACCATGAAGAATGATCAAATACCATGAAGAATGATCAAATACCATGAAGAATGATGAAATATGCTTATATTCAAAAAATTAAGTCAATAAAAAATGCAAAATAATATTTATGCATAACATCATATATTTTTGGTTTCCCTATCCTTTGCATAGTACATTTTTTATCTTAGGATCAGGATCACGTGATCACCAATGATCGAATCAATATAATTTTAAGGATCTGTCGATAAAATCTATAAAAAAATTCTCAAAGGGTTAACATTGAATTCGTAGTATATATCGCACTGATTTATATTATTTCTCACGGAATATACTTTTTAAATTTATGGTTCACAAAAATATATTTTTACTATTTTTTACATATCAAAATTAAAGTATCGAATATTATATTACACAATGAAAATGTTGCATGCTACTGTAGATATAACATATTAACACATATTATCTACCTTTATTAATAATAATTATTTAATATATAATAGTCGATAATTGGAAACTCAAGATTTCATGAATAACCATTAATAATGTATCATTTTCATGCAATACCTAATTATTATTATGCCATGTCAGTAAACTTATTTTAAAATGTGTTACTAAGCTTAAAATACGTAACGTAAACTTTATTCCACTTCATTTATTCTATTCTAAATTTTATTTTTATAAGTCTTTTATTATGAATACTAAACAGCCATCGGCATCATATTTTTCTATTTTAACAACATTAGTAATATTATATACATTACTTTTTAAATGAAATATTCTCATTTTCCATTATTTTGTTTCATTCGTTTAATAATTTAAATATTCGTTTATTTTTATTAAATTTAATAACATTCCATAACTAATACAAATAACCCTTACAATATCTGATCACATAAAAATCAAACTGAAGCAACGTTAGCATTTTTCATCAAATTTAAATAAAAACAGATTTAATGGATACTCTCCGTGCTGATAACAACGAATCGATGATTATCATTGCATGGTAAACACTGACAAATAGTTAAAATATGGAAGGTTATCAGCATGAATTTTAACACAGGAATAGGACGGCCAATGTCATTGTTTTAGTATATTTTAATTTAGAAATGTGAACCTGAAATTAAGTTTCGAACAAATTTTACTTCAAATCATACAAAGGTGATATATTCTTTGTGAAGAACTGTTAATGCCCTGGAATATGTCCTTCAAATGCTCTTCAGGAAGGGGCGTACGTATAATAATAGTTATTATTAATACAATTATATGTAGGTATTAAAATTAAAATCATTTTATGTATTATTATACATATTTAAAAAGTGTTCTAAACTTCGAAGTAAAATGTTTTGCCGCTGTATTACCATTTTTGCAACTTAATTTAATTATCATGATTGCTTTATAATTATTTTCTGCATGTTTTACATTCAATTTCACTTAAATTGAAGTGCTTTCTTGAAACAGAAAGGATTTTTGCTAAATGCGGAATATGTTAAGTGTTTTTATGTATGCTTTTAATTATATAAATTTCTTGTAAAATTCATTAAAATATGACAACAACAATTCTGAAAATTTATTAGCTATGGTATACGATATATTATTTTTACTAATGGGCATTATTTTATACTAATAAATATGGGCAACTAAAAACAATTAATTTTGTATAAATTTGGGTTTTATTGCTTCTGTAAAAATGTGCTATTGCCAACAATTGTTTACTACTTTTTTGTAATATTTTTATAGATTATATAATTTTGATAAACCCTGTTATAAATTTTATATAAAATGCTCATTATAATTATAACTATTAGTCAGTTATTGAAACCAATGAATAAGTTTACAGCAATGTTATAATGTTCTTCGTCACATATATATTCCAGTAGGTATTATTAAAACATACGATTTACTAAAATAATATAAAATTATAGCTATTTGTTTTAGTGCTTCAACATAAATCGGCATTTCGGTCAACTTTGTGAAACAATTTTAAAAACAGTCATTGTGGTCAACAAACAAGTTATCCGTGATACCAGATTTTTAAATAAGTTTGGCGTGTTATTCTATCGATTGCACAACTCATTAACGACAAAAAACCCAGAACATTGGGTATTAATATATCTAAGAGGTTTTAATATGTTACTAAATCTGTATGTCTTATTTGTTGATTAAGTTTTGTTTATTAAATTGTTAATATGAAAAATATTTAACTACATAAAAAATGATCTTGTCAGTTAAAGAATTTTTCAAACATTTATATTCTTCTAATAACTACTTATATACTCGTATTACATAATAAATCACAGCGTTAAAAAAGCTTTGTACATTAAACAATTCAACGATGGTGTATTAACAAAATCCATATCGGGTTTTTTTGTGTATTCATAGGCCTTCTTAATACTACATTTTATTTTGTTATCGTCGCAAAAGTTTAACACCTTCTTAGAAAAGCATAAATACTATATTAAGAAAGTTTTATACCGTCATAAGAAAGTTAAAATACCGTCTAAAGGAAGCATTAAATCTAAAACCGTTATTTAATGACTCCTACGTAAGACTAAGACTAACATTTTTTTATTAAGACAAAACATAAATAAACACACACAGATCCATTTGTTCATTTAAAAATCCCAGCAAAAATGCGGAAGGATGGATAAGGCTTGTACATAAATCTGTTTCCATCGTGTGTATAGTGGTCTCTATCGTCTCTTCATTAATACATTTGTTATTCGAACTTTAACGTCGGGAACGTAGCCAGGCATACGCAATTGAGTACTATTTAGAAATAATAGATCGGTCTCAGATAGATGTCTATATGTGTTAAGGTAATGGAAGTATGATGCTAATTATTATCGGGTCATTCTTGTTCTCTCACTGTTGATGAGATGATCGAAGCCTATACGGAAGTTACAGGGCAGTCTTGAGAGCCCCGGAGAAGCCAGCCAGGGATGCCGTATCAGACCTATTGCTTTATTTGCGTTCCTTTTTGAAAGAAGGGAGAGGATCTCGTCTAGAGTGAAGGAGTGTACTTGTCCGGACATCTTATACATGATGCCTTTAAATTAATGAAATATCAATATTTGGTGTTCAAATTATCAACATCAGAAAAAGAAGTACCTTTTATTTGCTATTCCTTTATGTAACATTTACTGAAATAATAATATTGTCTATCATTAATAGTTCACAATGCAAAGAATATGAAATCAATAAGAGATGAAACTATGACGTATTATCATTGTGTGCTCTTAGATGTCAAGACAGAATTATCGACTCAAATCAATATCAATAGAATTTAGATCAGAGTCATATTTTAGTCCATTATAAAACAGAGTCTACACGATAAAATATTTTAATGAATCTGTTCGACGAGTCCAATTACTCGTTTAAACTATCGAACTGGTTTGAAGAACCAAAACTGAATATTAAACGTGTATAATATTGTTATTTGACTCGGCAAAACTCATTTTCTCGTTAACTGTGTGTAACCACAGAATGACTACCATTTCCAGAAGTTGAACTCCGAATTAAAGAACCAGGGGAAATTATTACTGCAGGCTAGGACTACTAAATAGTGTTAATGGGACTAAAAGTATACCTTCACTGGGAAACTACATTAATAGATATCTTCTCATACGCTTTCAGTGTAAATATGCTAATTGAATGGAATGCGAAATACACCACAATGTTTATTCTATGGTAGCCTCATTTTATTAAATTTAAATGACGAAATAGACAACAGAAAACATACAAATTTTAAAAACAAATATAAACAATGTCCTGGCTTATGGCAAGTCTAGAAATTGCTTCATATTCACAATAGTTGTGTACAACACTGTATAAATTAACTAACCAATGAAAAAAAACGGAATTGACTTCTTTTATATTTAGTTCATCGAACCAATTCTATCGTGTAATGATCGAAATAGTTTGACGAACCGGTTCATTATTATTGTTATTTCTTCTAGCTTTGAGGATCTATATGTCCAGGTTAGAATCCCTCGATCCTCCTCAGATATTCACCATTTTTCTAGCGAGCGGGTAGATTCAAGTTCCTTCTTAATATATCGAAGTAATTTTAATAGTCATCATCCAACGAGAACAGTCAAAAATGACATGTTTGCAGTTTCAGGAATTTGGCTGCTAGGTGTTGCACATCGAGAACGGTCTTTTTGCCTGTACTGTGTCGATGTTCCGTCTTTATTTGGGCTATCCTCGAGTTTTCTTCTCCTGATAGGTCATTTAAGGCTTTAATGTTGATTCGGAATCCTTTGAACCAGTTCGTTGAGAAATATTGATCGTATAGACGCGGCTTTCAACCTTTGTTTTATCTGTTGGTATTCACGTTTTCTCTTTTCCCATTTTATATATTTTTATTGTTATTTTGTAATTAATCATAATAATTTCTAATTAATAGAAACCGCAATTACCAAATTGTTGCTGTTATGTTTATGCTACCATAATATTGTGAAACAAATTCATCAAAAACATTCCTTATACGATTTCACCGCCATAATATATTATGACCCCGCGCATTTTATTCGTTTTTTATGCTTACAAAATATGGAATGATTTATATCATTTCACTACTTACGTGAAAAAGAACGAGCTTAAACAAGCTGTCATTGGACAATCACAAGGACAAATAAACTACCGTTTTAAATAATGAATGCAAAAGGTACAAAAAGAAAATCCACTATAAAATTAATAGAAAACTAAAACACAAACACAAACCAAATTATCTTGATAACAAATATTTCCGGAAGACTCGCTTTTTATTGACGCTCTGAACACTTTAGCACCAAAAATGAACGACACCACAGTCGACCACTTATTTGCCCTAACCCGATCATTCGCTGATATCTCTCACTACATCTATCTCTACTATTGTCCCTTCCTCTTTGTTGGGGTGGCGGGCAACACGCTGGCTCTCGTCCTTCTAGTCAAACAAGGTCGACAGCTCTCGTGTCATCTCATTCCCATGATCTTCATAGCTATTGGCGACTGTGGCACACTTATCACAGCACTCATCATAGAACGCTTCATTACAGAAGGCGTGGGTTAAGCTTCCATAATCGTCACCTCCCGAGTCAGCTGCAAAGTTGTCTCCTACTTCTGGGGCATTACAAATGCCCTTTCAGTGAACACGATTCTTATCGTGGCCCTGGATCGATATCTAGCTCTCATTTACCCAATCTGGCACCGCACAATAACACGACTAAAGGTTCTGTTATTTTGTCTCCTGTTCACCCTGATTGTAGCTCTTATCTCGACACCCCTACCAGTCTACTGGGTAAACATACCCGAGTACATGGCCTGTTACATCGCCCCCGGTGTGTCCGCTTCAGGTACTGTCGGACTGCAAGCCTTCATCAACCTCTTCTACAACGGTGTCTTGAGCTCCTGCATTCTATGCGTCTTCGACGTCATCATCGCCAGGAAACTGCTCAATAAACGCTTCGGTCAAGAGGTGACCAGTACCGAACGCAAGGCAGCAGCCAACCTTCTTACGATGGCCATTCTCTTCCTATTGGCAACGGTTCCTAGGTGTATCGCCTTCACAAGTTCCTTCTTCTATGCCTACATTTACGTTAATTTCCAGCTTTCGATGCTGTTTCTTGAGGTGGCCAAGATTCTGGATGTCCTCTTTTACACCTATTGTGCGTTCAGTTGGTCCATTTATGTGACCCGGTTCAAGTTGCTTCGACGAACGAGGCAGGGACGGGGGAAAAGTTCCGTGGGAGTTGTGAGTTAGTATAGGGAAGTAGGTACCGCTTAGTGGGGACAGTCAGAAGGGAAGAGGTGTGTACCAATATAAAAGTATTAAGAAGACGTTCACCGTTTGTAATTACCTGTTATAGCGATAATATTATGCAGCTTCAATTTAACATTAAGTATAGTTTATATTAATCTGTTCCTCGAATCCACGGAAGTAATGAAAGAGTAGGTGACGCGGTATCTCTAACTGCATTTAAAGAAATTTGTGGAATGGGTCTAACATAAACACAAAAAATATTACCACTAGAAAGGGAAATTTCCCAAAATTAGGCGTTCAGACTCAGACTGTTGAACATTCACATAGGTGGTGAAGATATTTTGTTGGGAGGGACCCGGATGCGCTCTTTTGATATTCGGCTTGATAAGGATATTTACAAACAATAACCATCAATATTTTTTTTTTTAAGTAGAATCAAAAAGCAGAGTCATTATTTTAATCAATGGTGGAATTTCTGAAAAAATTAGTGACTTCACAAATAAAATATATTATTCCACTAAGAAAATAACACCTTTTCTGATTCTCGAACACAATTAAATATTAGTCACATATTACTTATTATTAAATAATATACAACACATAAATAATCAAATTATTATTATTATTATTTTTTAAAACATACATTGTGTTACTGAATATAAGGAGAAGACCATTAAAACTTGAAAAGTTAACAAATTAAAACTTAATTTCAATAATAAGAAATGCGCTTTACTTGTGTAAGAAATGTTACTTATAATGTTTTTACTTAACATTCTTTTTTTTAATGTTCTATTTATAAAGCACGTACAGACAGATTTATATTTACGTAATACATATAATTAACGACATCTTGTGATATGTTGGTTTCTCTCTCGAAGGTTTGATTTGTTTGAGGAATTTCAAGCCATACAAAGTTTATAAAATACAGCTTAATTTTCACGATTTGTGTGATTCAACTGTCATTAATCTTTTTCATGGTTTCTCTAAGATGAAGTCGCTTTATTTCATTTTTCTTGGATTCAATAAACTAAGGTAAAAATAAAGTTTTCCTGGAACTCAGTTTTTTTCGGTTGTACCTGAGAGTGAGCGTAGAAGTTGGCATAGTTATGGATTTAGTCGTATTTATAATCAATTTTTCAGTGAATTGGAATTTGAATTATTAGTAATTAAATTATTTTTTCCAACTAAAGCTTCCTTTAATAGGATTTCAATGTTAATCTTCATATAAATCATCATCTCATTATTGTACTGTCACGTACATTTAAGCATATCATGTTATGTTCAAACTATTTGTGTATAAAAGTATTTATGTAGGTAAAAAGAAATAGTTGATTGAAACTGCATCAAATTATTATGATTGGTGTTAAAGAAGATTAAAATGAATACATTTGTTAGAATGAATTTTTTTATGTCACCGAGGGTCCATTGGTTAGAGCACTGGCTTACCAAGCGATAGGTTCCAGGTTCGAACCCTCCTGTCCACTCAACAGTAATGGGAACATTGTAAGCAAATACTGGGAAAGTAGTCACCGAGAAAAGGAACTGGTTACCCGATCACACCATGCTGTTGGCTACCCTAACAGACACTTCACCAAAGAACCAAACTTAACTTGCCATCAGAATACACTGTAATTAAAAGTATTATCTTTTTATTTATTTACAATCTAGTCTTGCTGATACAAAAATAACACAACGGATTATGTTACTTTCGTCATTATTATTTTATGTTTTATTGCGAATTTTGAAAAATCTTGGTTTCCAATTGATACATAGACACAGAAGACAATTATTTAAATGTGATTTATCTTTTCTGTTTCAGTGTGTAATTGTTACTGCATGCTTGTATTATTCTTTCATGTATTACTTCAATACTTCGATAATTCGTACTTCCGGTATCTAGTTTAACTAAGTGTATATCTTGATTCGTATATGTATTATGTGTTAAAACTGTGTTTATACACACATACAGTTAGTATAAATAACTTTCAGTACTCAGAACATATTATGTTCATTCTGTTTATTTACTTTCTTCATCTTATATGTTGGGCCACTATTCAACTCTGTGATAACAACTATTTTGTCAGAAGCACCATTTACGAATACTATTCTATCTTCTATTGTATAATATAATTTATTTTGTATCCACGTCAATGTATATATATAGTTGAGGAGTTTTATCCTATAGAACGCCAATAGATAGTTCTCTGTGTTGTATTTGCTGTAGTAATTATAATTCAATAGTCAGTCTGAAGTTAATTCATTTTCTACGTTGTTCAAGTTTTATGGTTGCTTGTATACTGGTATAGAAAATTTGCTTTTAATAAAATGTAATAATAATTGAAATTATATTCTTAATTTTATAATCTTATTTATTGTTTTAAAAGGGGGTAATAGATATATGTATTTGACGCAATTATGAAAATAAATAAGTATAACTGGCGTAAATATGAATTAAAATATTAAAAATATGAATTAAATATTATTATTTAAGGATATATTTATATTAATAATCTACCTATTAATAAGTTTATGTTAACAATTACTTTAACTGTATACATGTTTTATATTGAATAACATTTAAAATAATAATCAGCCAACAATACTCAATATATGTATAAGACTTAATTCTGGCGATAACTTCTGTAATCAAAAAAATGTCATATTTTAATTAATTGTCTTATTTATGCGTGTTAAAGATATATTCTATTTAAATTACTGGATCAACAAGAAGTATTTTGTTATGGAAATTATTCCCTATAAAAACGTTTACAATAAAAGCAATGTTATAGCTATTATCCAAATTTTGTTATATAAAATTAATATAACAAAAATCTTTGATTTAATAATCCTTTAAAATGTTCAATATTATAAAGCAATCTTTCGGCAAATTCTTTTAAAGCAAATTTTAACGCATCAACTTTTAAATTAGTGCGGCCCGATCTTGAGTACCCACTCACGACTCTCATGGGTAAAATGAATTCATTAAAATCTTCTGCAGGTTATGATCTACTGATTTACACCGGCATTTTCTTAGAGAACAATATAGGGTGACGTAACACTCTCAAGCCACGTAATAAGCCAAAATTACCCATTCACACGGTCAAGGCAGTACCCAGCTAGTTCAGGGAGCTTATCAAATGGCTGGATAGAAATTAAAAGTGTTAAATATTTTCTCTCAAGCCAACGCAAAACCAAATTAGTTTAAAATGCAACATGTGATTAATTTGATAACATTCAGCTGAAGAGTTTATTTATTTATTTACTTTTTCTGCAGAGCGCATAGTATTTCATCGAGCCAACTTGAATGTGTGTACGAAGCATAATATGACGCTGATTTGGTCGGTTCGACAAACTTGCAACTGCAAGTGAATTTATCAAAGATTTCTTTCTATTTAATTATGTAATACTCATGCATCACTTAGAGAGGAAGTACATCTACTATGAACTCTTATTATTCGTATAATCAAATGCTGTAGTCATATATCCGGCCACATAATTATTGAGTTACTCTCGATCAAACAACATTTTCAGTATTAATTCAAAATCTACCGCCTCGAGTGTTTACCAGTGTAATGAAACAAACTCGGACCCTATCAGACATGTAAATAGTAGGTTATAGAAGGAAATAAAGATATATTCACACACAAACACACATAATTGTGGTCTTTAATGAACTGTTCAAGATATTCACATGTTTGTGCATATCATATATTTTAAACGCGAATAAACAAAATATTTGAATACAGAATGAAAATAGAAGTTATCATTAACACAAATAATATTGATTGAATACTGTATGTGGATTTCTAATGTTATCATTTATTACGTATATTATATAGAGTCAATGTAATTATTACTAATATATTTTCTATAAGTATTCATACATACATATAACTAGTCACCACGCCACCACAAATCTATCACCTGTTTTAAAAGGATTATCAAGAAGTTAAAACTAATACTATTAAATATGATTTCCTAGTTTATTTTTTAGCACAAATATATATTCCCTTTGATCTACCTACGTATTTACGGAGTCACACTTAAAACATATTATACAAAACTGTATTTTGAAATTCTTTAATGCCAAGTAAGACAGACTATATATTTCAGCATAGGTATATGTGCGTCCTATAAACGGTGTATTAACGGCAGGGACCAATATGACCCTACTTTATACAGATGAAGAGGGCATGACTTTCAAATGCTACAATGGAAATAGATTTTAAAGATTGGGCTGTTGAATGATATTAACACATTTTACTTGAAAAATGAAAAGTTCGGTCAATGTTAAATCAACTTTGTGTAAACATAAATGCAATTTTAATATTAAAAATCTTTATTAGGATTAATATTCATTAAAATGTTTACTATTTAGTAGTTTTAATAATATTATGTATCCCCTCTAATTTCTATATGACGAAAATTGATGTTGAAATATCGAAACTTTATTTATTAATTAAAACAATTACACTGGTATTGCACGTGTGTGCAATATTTGTGGTATGATGGAAAATCTGGCTGCGTATCTTCACATAAATAGTTTACAAAAGTATTAAACTGCAATCAGGAAAGCTTGCATTTATTAGAAAGAGACTAGGGTCTACAATCACGATGAAATTAAACTTAATTTATTCTCATCACAATTACCGATATTAAAATGAATTTTTAAAAATATCGGAAAAAACATTTCTCTCCTAATATAAATCAAATTAAAAGCCGCAGGTAGCCAAAAATTAAACATTTTGAGAATTATTAAAAACACACGTCTGGTTTGTTTTTAATAATTCAAAATTTATATCCAAACTTTTTTGTTTTTGTTTCATAATATGCAACCCATGTCTTTTAATTTATATATATAAAATGAATGTTTTGCGTATTTTGAAGGTCATTGTCATAGAATCTTTAATAACCAAACATAAATATTATTCTGTGACTAAAAAATTCCAATTTAAGTTTATAAATTACATCGCATTTCTCATAAATATTTTGCCTTCTACAAATACCGAATCACATTAATTGAAGGATACCAAACAGAAATGACATCATGCTGACACGGCATGAGAGAGGAGATATTGTATCTATTGTAACTATTCATGTAAATTGTTAGTCAACATATTGAAACCAAGACGTCATCAAATACTTCAACAACTATAATAGACCATAAAGAAAAAACACAGAGTCAGTTGGGAAATAAAAGAAGTCTTATTCAGAAAACATAAATAGAATGAAATGTAGATTTAGTCTGTCAAATATAGGCATATTTCTTAACAATAAAAAACAAAGGTTCACATGATACAATATTATGTAAAAACTGATGAATCAGGAAGCATCGTGATAAATATATATTCTGTACAATTGTAGTAGTGGGGCAGTTTCTAAATCACAAAGTAACATAATATATTCTTCCATTAAAAGTTTGATAGTAGATTAATTTGCGTGAAATGCTGATTGAAAACATCTCATAACACGATTATAACTGTCAGTAATGGCAATTAGTATACATGTCATGTGTATATACAGGTAATTCGAGGAAATAATTTCATTGTGTATAAAAGGCTTCATTGATTCCTTTCTTTGAGACTAATCAGTGACTTGGAGAGCAGAACTCTCTCTGTATATTCTCGGGGTTTTATTTGAAAGTTCTAAAATAATTTATAAGCTTAAAGTGACTATTGACAAATTGCAAGCCTCTAAATACGTCTGAGGTTTCGGACAAAACTAGGAAAAAGGGACAATTAGTGTAGTTGAGTGAAAGCGTATCATTCAATAAAATGAATTAATTAATGAGCATATGTTAAGAATTATCAGAAACACTTGTCATATGCTTAAAATCTTCTAGAAACTATGTTTAATTACTCAATGGCCGTTTTCAGTTATTGCTGGAAAGTGTGAGTTTTCCAATTTTACGATAAAAGCATTTCGTTTACTAATATCGATTGATTTTCTTCCAATAACTGTGAATTTGTACCAGAGCTAAATCAATAACACAGAAATCTCTTATGATAAAACATTAATAGCATCAATCTGTATGCAATAATCAATAATCAATAAAACTCTAAACTCTTTATTAATACTTAAGTATAGTCACATTATACTTGTATTATATTAGTAGTATCTATCAGTAGTGAAGTCTAATTTGCTGTTATTCTTATAGAATGTTCTAAAGCCACAACTGACTTGGACAATGTCGAGAAACCTTTTAGGTCAGCAGGAGGCATCAAACTCCATTCAACGTCACGTGCCTACCGGTCAAATTGTAGACATTTTAAGAATCAATATTGTTGGCATACTTTGGAATCAGGACTAGGAGTAAAAGTCACATCACAAAGGATCATTTCAAATCTGGTGTCCAAATAAACAAAATAATTGATGACATTATTTACATTAAGAAGGAAATATAAAGATGTATTTACAGATGAATTTGCGCATAAATTGTGTTCATATTGAAATACCTACATGTGGCTAACTGTGAAGAGATATTGCCTCTCTTCATCGAACTCGTGGCGGTGTTACTAATGATTGGAAATTATATTACAGAGAGGGGGGTTGGCAGGGAGCCTGATCGGGTGATATCAACACTAACTTTCTAACAATAATATGTCTTTAATAACAGCGCCTTAGGTATAAAAAGAAGGCGGGTTCTTTAGAACAAAGAAAGAAAGAAAGAGGTAATTAGGAAGAGATTGAGGGATCTTGCTAGGAGCAAGCTAGTAATTACCTTGAGTACAGTTAGTAGGGAAAGCCTTCATTAGTCGGATATTTGGGCAAGCTTTGGGTCAGTCAGGAATTAATAAAACTAGTAAAAAACATCTGATGTCACCGAAATAAGTTGTAGTCAAGAGTTCTGCATATTAACACACGTGGCCGCCAAAACAATTGCATTAAATGAAACTGAAGTTTCGGTAGCTTGAACAATATAAGGCCAGAATATAGAACATATTGTGTGGCATAATATACCTCCCTATACTCCAGGTTTATCAGTACAGACTGCTCTCAGCGGGTATAGCTATAACTCTCAATTATCTCTAAAGTAAACGATAAATGGACTATTGATTCTGTTATAACACACCCCAAGTATACGCTAAATAGAGGGCAACTGTTATGTTACGTATCTAGTGCACTCCCAATAATTGTATTCATCAGCAAACATTTTAGATATTGTCCTACAAAGCAAATCAAGCTCAATAGGAAAGTTATACGCATAGTCAACTATCTCTTTACAGCTGCAATTTGATTTCTTTACAATACCAAAGTTTGTTATAGAGTCATATACAAAACTGGACCTTACACGCTTGGATCGAAGAAATTATGGAGTAATTATATCTATGAAAGTAGGTCGTGAAAGTTGCGTGAACTATGTGGGCAAGAGGTAGTTGAGCTGGAGCGTGGAGGTGTTGGGGGGATTGATGGCCAGATAGCCCTCAGCTCCCGTGAAGATGACATCCACCCAAAGACGCATCAACTCGGAGGAGGGTGCCACCAGATAGAAGGTCTTACCCAGGCTCTCCACGCAGAAGGTGGACTTGGCGTTGGGTGACCGGACTCGTTCAAGGTGGTCCACAAAGACGTCGATGATGTCGGGGAAGCTGAGACATCCTGGAGAGGAGGGGAACGGGGGTTTGAGAGGGGAGTGAGGGGGATAATAGTAATAAATACATAATAATAAGGCCTACTTTTCTCTATTGTTTCACCCTTTTTTCAAAGAATAAGTTATAAAACATGTTTGTTTGACCACAATCGAAGTTTTAAACTCCACTCTATTAGGAAGTTTTAAAAGCATAGGAGAGGCCTAATGACCCCCTCCCCCCTTCGGGAAATAAAAGCCCGGTATGGATAGGGTTAAGATATTAAACATTTATACAGCCCATACATTCATAATTCAAATTTAGAAAATCTATGTTTTAATGCTGCTAGAAACATGGCATAAGAGGTAAATGTTGCCAAAAAAGTAGTCAAAAGATGTCATTTTTAACAAAAATATAATCTGAATGGATGTAAAAATGCGTTGACTGCGCAGCTAAGGACAACAATACATACAAGTCTGCTTTTTAAATGTTACTTCTAAATATAAATAGTACACGTTTTAATTTGGGGAAGAGGTTGCTAGCAGCATTTCAATATACATTTTCAAAATTTTAATATTTAAGGTATTTATAACATAGAGATATTAACTTACCATTATCACAAATAGAGTAAAGATTTCTAGTGTTCATGAAAATGCATAGGTAATATTAAATAGAGTTTTGCTTTTAATTTGAAGTACGTTTTGTTCCCGAACATCTGACGATTACGTTGATACCAAAACTGAACTGCATAATGCATTCTAGCCTGATTTATTAGCGGTTAAAAATAGGCCTATTCTTCTTAGCATTAATCACTAGAGCTGTTAACATCTCTCAAGCTAATTGCTGACGCTCTTGTACTTGGCTTGGCTGGCTGGCTACTGCATTGTCAAGTAAATGCCTTCCAACAAACTATACTAAGGATGAATAGTTTATGTTATATCACTGAGGTAAGTCGCCAATGTGTATTCAAAAAATATTCGCAAGTTTAATGATCATCAAAAATAAAACTGATTCATAAATGGATAAACTACTTAAGAAAACAGGGTTGCATAAATGAATAACTTTTGACAAATAAGTACGTGAATAGGTTAATGTAAATATATATTGAAATTACAATAGAGTGTCTCATTTAAATAGCTTTCTAGAAAATTTCACAGTTTCTCGTTTAATTACAGATTAACAGAAACATATAATAAATATAGAATATTATGGACCATTATGGTACATTAAGATATTTTAATTGGGGAAAGCTTTCCAGAATGTTGCCAAAACAAAATTATAATTTATTTTCATAAAATATTTACACAAAATTTAACTTATATACATAATTAAATGCTGTTTAATGTGGTTAGAAGCAGAAAATGTTCAGTCTATTGTTATACCGTATTTTGTGAATAAAAGAGCTAGAAACATCATGAGAACATGTTTAGATTAGATGATTTGAATATTTCCTTAGAAGGAGTAGAAAAGATGTGAAAAGGGAAGTTGATCTAGTTAGTTGAATAGAGGCCCTTGACCAAGCAGAAACAACTTCCTGCATTCATCAAGTACGTAATGGGGTCTCAGTTGAGGTTCCCTTGTTTCCCCCACGAATGCTCAAGTACCTTCGGGAATATCAACAACAGCCTCGGGATGACGAAATGACATGTTGAAGTGGATACAATTTGTTGGCATACACATGCGTACAGATATACGCTATCATTTGCCATTCAAGTATTTAGTCCACTTCAGCTTCAAAGGTGCAATGGACAGATAGAACTACATCAAGCAGATGTAAGCTTTTGTAACTGCAAACCCGGAAACATTTAAGACAATAAAAAAGTAAATTTACAAAATTATGCTTATCAAAGTGATGCTTAAATTTTTGATGTTTTAAGTGTTTGATGCTTTGCAGTTACAAAAGCATTCACCCATTTCATGTATTAATCTGTATTTATTTATATTTAAAATATATATCTACAAAATTATGTTTATTAAAGGGATGCTTAATCTTTTTCAGATTCATAAATATAATGTATTAAATCCTTTATTATTGTAAATATTATAAAAAAAGGCGGTTCGTTTCGAAGTGATATATACATAGGCATTGTAAAGTTGAGACTAACACAACTCAAATCTGATCTATTCCACTATAATATGTTAACGTGATGCAAGCTTTCTCTAAAACACTCAAATCTGATGATACTTTTCATCAATCCATTATATATACCCTCTTCCAGACCCCATTATTCGCACTATATACTTCCATCCATGACATATTAGGTAAACAATAATATAACTTACTTTTGCCTTTCTGTTTTGTTGACTGTTCCTTATAACACTTTGCAAACACATTCCTCTAACGTTTTCCTTGTACAGTATGTCCTCAAATACAATAACTATATTCTAAAATATACGTACCTATAATACTATTATTCCTATAAATCCATATATTGAGTCCTAACTATAATTTTATCTTATTATACATATTTTTAGATTATTAAAAGTATGAACAAAATTTGTGGGTAAGTCAAACATAGATACACACACTACTTAAATAGAGAAATTTGATAATGAATATTGCTTATTAACAATTTCACAGATACTGTTAGTTTAAAAGAAAATTAATAACTGTACTCATACATCACCATAAAAACTCAACTCAACGATGCGGTAGCATCGTCAAGCCAAAAACAAAAGAGTCAGCAATTATCTTGAGAGATGCTAATAGCTATAGTCATTAGTGCTAAGGAGAATAGGGCAAGCCAAGAACAAGAGCGTCAGCAATTAGCTTTAGAGATGCTAGTAGCTCTAGTCATTAATGCTAAGGAGAATAGGCCAAGCCAAGAACAAGAGTGTCAGCAATTATCTTGAGAGATGCTAGCAGCTCTAGTCATTAATTCTAAGGAGAATAGGCCAAGCCAAGAACAAGAGCGTCAGTAATTA
>JAYRBW010120190.1:0-17146 GCA_036023295.1 Invenusta paracnida
CTTTTTTCAAAAAAGTCAAAGCAGTGACATGTTTTTTTTGTGAAAACTATCTTTATATTTGCATTAACATTTTGATGATTTGGCTTATATTTTGGAATAAATTTTGGAATTCATTTTTACTTGCGTTTTTTTAATTAATGCGTTTTTTAATATAAAATAGCCAGCGGCAACACTGCACTATATTAAGAATATACAATTACATAAATAGCATATTTATTTTCATATCTCTACTTATAGGGTGATAATAATCAATGCAAAATGTTTCCATAGCTTCAATTGCCTTTTTGTAACAAAAGCAAAACATTTACTTTTTTGTTTGCAAAAACTTGCATGAAAAACCAAAAACCAAAAGTAAGTATAAATAAACCAAAATCAAATAATTTAAGTTCTTGGCCATACACATAATAGAATAAAAGAGAGTAAAACAACTCACTTGTTAAAGACACCCAAAATCTCGTGACTTTTAGCTTTTTTACATATCCAATAAAGTGTTTTTACACATTACCTACTCTCTTTTAAATTTAATGACATTACTAAAAGAATAGTTAGATTAATTCTGTTAACTTTAGCTTTGTAAACCATATATACTTTTTTTTATTTAATTTTGTTTAGTTGAAATGTTTTATTAATTAACTTGAAATATAATGAAAATTATTATTAGATAAGGTTAGTAAATAATTGTTTGTTTAGGCCTGAGTGTACTCAAGAAAGTCACTATCCTTGAGTTCCAAGAAGACAATTGTACACAAAGAGATTAACATGTTTGTAGCATTAAGCCTTATATTTCATATGCTATGAAATTTGTATAGTACAACCCCTGACAAAAGAAAAGCAACATCATAATGATTTTTACACTTAAGAATTTTTCTATTTTAAATATATTTTCATTGAAAACTGAGATAATACAAATATATAATTATTAAATAAATATATTTACTTTAAATTTAATGAAGTTTTATGTATATTTTTGTGAAAATATTTAAAAATATACAGTATATACACAGAAATAAAGTTGACCCTCCCCTGGCATCAATGGTGGCTTGCATACATTCTGGCATTGAGTCCACAAGGTTGTGAAAGACTTCCAGTGGTATGGCGGCCCATTCTCAATGTGCTGCAGTGAGCAGGAACAAAGCATCCCAAACCATCTTGCCACCTCCAGAGTGGACTGTAGGTCGACCAGACCCTGGTTTGGATGGTGGCAGGATGGTTTGGGGTTCTTTTGTTCATGATGACACTCATGTCCTCCACACCATACAGGGTACCATCAATGCTCAAGGTTATGTCCAGATTCTCATTGACCATCTTCTTCCTCTGGATTTGCCTGCTAGGGGTCTGACATTCCAGCAGGACAACACCACACCACACACCAGCCACCTAGCACAGAACTTCTTTGAGGTGAATGGCATAGATGTGCTGCCATGGCCACCACAGTCTTCTGACCTCAACCCCATTGAGAACGTCTGGGAATACTTAAAGGATAGGTTGGAGGGTCTAGTGATTCACACCACAGTGGAGCTCATGGCTGCAGCACATTGGGAGTGGGCCGCCATACCGCTGGAAGTCTTTCACAACCTTGTGGACTCAATGCCAGAATGTATGCAAGCCACCATTCAAACCATTGGAGGGTCGACTCGTTTTTATCTTTATTAGCATTACTTTATTTCTGTGTTTATACTGTATATTTTTTAATATTTTCACAGAAATTTTCATAAAACTTCATTAAATTTAAAGTAAATATATATATTTATTAATTATATATTTGTATTATCTCAGTTTTCAATGAAAATATATTTAAAATAGTAAATTTTAAAGTGTAAACATTTTTATGATGTCATGTTTCTTTTGTCAGGGGTTGTATTATGATATAAGGATCAAATATAGATTCATGATTTATAGTGTACAAGTGTTCTTTTTTATTTTGAGGTCTTTATTATGAGATTATAATGTATTTTATTTTTGGCATATACATTTTTTATTTATTGCCTAAAATTATTTTTGACATGTTAAATGTTTGTTTATTTTTGACATATACAATTTATGCAAAACTAGTTTAACCATTTTGTGTGAACCTTTGAAGAAAATAAGTAATATACCTATTTAAGTAAATAATAGAATTTCGTGGATCCCATTATGAGTGTTAATACCCAGCGGATAGAAGGGTTCTGAGCCCATGGCAAGAAAAAGCTTAAGAGAATAAACAGCCCCTGGCCTGCTTTAGTTCTAATCTGAGGGAATTTAAGTAGAGAGGGAAACATATGTTCCCCCATAGTAGAGTCTGTGCCTTACAGAAGTTTTTATTTGCTGTTACCAATCAATATCTTTTTAATTTTGCTTAGCCCTTTCATTTCACATTTAAATACAACATTTTCTTTTTACATTTATTATTTGTTTATTTAGCATAAGATTTTAATAAAATTTGAATAAAAATAATTTGGGATGTAAAATATGTGATCACCAGTGCTAACAACTGATAGTTTGTGATTTTCAGTGAATTAATTGTCTAGAATCAAATAGAAAAATAATTAAAAGTATCACAGACACAGGATAGTTTGAGTTATCCTCCAAGTGAAGTTCATGCATACTATTTCTATAGTCTATAGTATCAAAATTGTTATATAAATTATTGCTTCAATGTGTAATATACTTTTAAAAATGTATTTTACTAAACTGAGTAGAAACTGATAATTTAAGATTGGTACAGCTTATACTGATAGATTCTGATCACACTGATCCACACTTCATAAATTGAAATTGTGAGTTAAAATTTGTTGAGTTGTTAGAACTTAGATACAGAGATATAATTATAGTTACTAATTATTTTTTACCACTTGCATTAAAAAATATATTAAACTTTTTCAACACATTCACTAAATAAAGTTTAGTAATTTAATAACACATTTACTTAATCAAGTTTAGTAATGTGTCACTAAATAACTAAACTTGATTATATGAATGTATTGCTAAATTTCTATACATAATTTAGTGAATATTTCACTGAACGTATAGCTAAACTTAATTACACAAATGTGTCTCTGAATGTGTCACTAAATTTCTAAACTTTATTATGTGAATGTGTCACTGAATGTATTGCTAAATGTGTCACTAAATTTCTAAACTTGATTTAGTGTCAATAAATTTACTAATTATATATGTATTTTGATCAAGTTGTTTTAAATTGAAATAGTAATTAATGGTATTAAATTTTATTTTGAAAACAGAAATGTTTGTTAATTAGTGATTAACTCACTAAATTTGTAAGTTTAATTTGGGTGTGTCAAAAAAGTATTAACAACATTTAATTTTAATTGATTAGATTCTTGTCTACTAAAGTAAAGTATTTATTAAATCTGCAAGATTATTTGAATCTCAGTACATTTACTTGATTATATTCTTGTCTCCTAAATTTTATTTCTGAGAAAGAATCTTTATACATACATTTAATTCAATTATTCTCGTCTGACAAAGTATTTGTTATTTATTAAACAAAATAATTTTTATACACTTAATGGATTCAGATTAGTTTCTGAGAATTATTTTTCACTCCAAAAATATTTATTTAATTTCCAAGAATGATTCATATATGCAATCTAAACAAAATACTATTAGGTGCCAAGATTCTTGCAACATAGTCAAGAGCCTATATTATAGTATTATATTTGTGATTATTGAATATAATATATATTTCAAGCATTGCAATATAATTAACTCAGCCTATATCTATTTCAGCAGCATTATTTACCTATTTTATTATATTTACATGAAGTTTCATATTTTATGATATTAAAAAAATATGCTTTTTAATGACTATTTTAAAACAAAACTATTTAAATCACAAAATGAACTTGTTACTATTTTAGAAGTACTATTTAAATATTGTAATTTTTGTTCTTAAAAATAATTTTTATATTACTTAACTGATTTCAAATAGGATACCTAATCTGTCTTACTATAACTTGATTATTTTAAAGATTTTGATTGGAACTTACAAAATTAGAAATATCATTTGTCATAGATTCTTTTTGTAATAAGCTTTGCAGGAGTTTTTGCTGCTGATTAAAAAAATATATCCACATTATCTAAGCAATATCTTTTATTGATGATTTTTTGACAATCTTGTGTGATATTTTTATGCTTAATTTTGCTTACTCTCTATTTTTTAATGTTTTAAAATATATACATATCTTGTTATTGATTTGTGATTGGTATTCTTATAAACACAATTTTATGGGTATCTATATTTATATAGACATAAATATAGACTATAATCTTACTAAAACTTATTAAAATTTAAACATATATCTAAGTAATATGATTTGCAGCTGATTTTTCTGCTGATTTTATTTATAATATTGACAGCAGGAGCCATATGCATGCTTAAGTATGGATTTGTAGAATTCTGTCTATTCTACATTTAGATTAGCTTGCATTCATTTATATTTTTGTATTCTATATAATAGTTTACCTCTCAAATTCATCATGTAAAACTTCGAATTAGTAACAAAACATCATTGCTGCATTCATTGACTGTGTAACAGTTGCGATGAAACTACTGGAAGTATAGTGTGGCAGGGAGTGAGAGTAATATTATGTTTATTGACTTGTTTAAGCTCATGTTGGTATTCTGAAGTTTTCCTTATATTACGTCATTTGTACATTTATTTTGCCTGCAAAGTGGACTCATCTGACTATCTGTTTATCTACTTATTTACCGCCATGTCTCACATTGTATGCTTGTAAACTTCTATTTTCTAAATATATTCTCCAAAAAGGTTATTGTTGATGCCATTGCGTCATGTCATGGGGAAAATGTCTGAGATTTATCTCAGAACATCAAATTATTATTATTATTATTAGTTACACTGATAGCTCAATAGAACGTTGGGCATTTAACTCAAATGTCGTGAGTTCTATCTCGTGGCAGTTTTTTTCCGGAGTTGTGTTTATTTGTTTGCAATTTGCTTTTAAAAGCAACAGAAACATCATGTTAGCATCCTTCTGTGGTGTTTTAGTTTATAAAAATGAATATTAAATATGTTATGTGAAACTTGTCAATACTTTTGGCAATACTTTTTAAACTCTTGAATTATAATTATTTATTTTCAGCAAAATGTTTTCCTCTAAAGAAAGTTCTCGAAAGTCTGGGAAGATCACTCCAACAAAGGGTATATCAGATGAACTCAAAGTTCACCATTCTTGTGGCCCTGAAAATCAAGCAGAAGCAGCGAAGCAATCTCAGACTGGTCAACCAACAAGTGATGTACTATCAACACTGAAACGAGTAATACTTTTTATTCCAAATTGTACGTTTCACATAAATCAAATTCTAATGCTTTCTTGTATTTTCCTTAGGTATCGGAACGTTTTTCTCTGTGGGACACAAGCAAATCCCCACTTAGCGAAGTTCAGTCGGCAGAATCTGTATCTGGCTATCACTCTAGTTTGCTAAGCTTGGATCCCTCGTTTTCTGAAGATGCCAGAAGCGGGGAATGTTCTCCACCGGTTCGAGACACTGGATTAGCAAGACCTCTAATGGTCTCCAGTCCAATACATTTAGTACCACCAGATCCTCTTCCATGCGTTCAAGATGACTGTTCACACTATCTGGATAGTGTAAGACTCACTGAACAAGTAGGGATTCTTACTCGTGAAACAGATAGCCTTCTTCGGGATAAAACCAATTTGGTGTGCCGCGTCGACTCATTGAAAACTGAAATTGATCTTTCGAAGCAGAATGGCACGCGTGTAGATGAACTCCGGCAAGAGTTGCAACGCGTTGTTGAGTCCCGAGGACACATGGAAACAGAACTGGCAAGATTGACGACTACACTGGATCATAATATGGTCGAAAAGGGTGTCTTGCAGGAAAGCCTGGCCTCGTCTAAGGCTTCGGAGTTGAACGCTTTACGTAATTTAGCTGAATTAAATGAATCAATTAATACAAAAGAAGCGGTTATTATTACCTTAAAGAATAAAATTGCTGAGCTTTATACAGAAATGAATGTTGTAAAAGTTTCAAAGGAATCGTTTGAACAAGATACAAAAAAATTAACAGCAGAACTTGAAAGTATACAGCGAAGTCAGGCTTGGTATAAAGATCAATTGAAGGCGACACAAGAATCCCGCAATAAGCTCCAACTCGAAATGAATAAATTGCAGGAGTTATTATCCCAAGGTTGTGGTTTGAACGAGGAATTAACTCACGAAAATTCAGTTATCCGCTTGAAACTTTCTAAAATGGAACAGTATGTCCTTGAAGAAAAAAGAACACTTGCTACTGAACTTGAAATTGTTCGAAGTGAAATGATTGAAAGAGAAGCTATATTCGAACAGATTTTGTTGGAACGAAATGCCCTAGAAGAAATGGTTAACCAGAAGCAACAGGAGGTTCATGAAGCTAGTATGCGAGTCGATATGTTTTCAAGTAAAGTTGAAAACCTCGAAAGTGATTTTTCACGTTTGAATTTAGTACAAGCGTCTAAGGTACAACAGTTAGAAGCTACTGAAATGGAGAAGTCTGAGATTTCGAAGCAACTTTTTTGTCTACAAGAATCGGTAAGTCAGAAAGACGGCGTTTTTGAGGAGCAGTGTGTACGTTACAATGACTTGGCTGACAAGTTGCGCAAATTAGATGATAATTGTATCGAAAAGGGCGAGTTAATCGATAAGCTTGTTGAAGAAAAATCAGCTTTGGAAGTGAGTTTACTTTCCTCAAAAAGGGAGAAAGATGCTCTGGATAAATATATGGCAAACCTAAAAGGAGATATGGTCATTGTGGAGGAAAGTTTTCGTAAACTCCGTTACGATCTTGACACAACTAATCGTGATCTTGCAACTATAACCGCAGTGAAGGAAGATTTGACACAGGAACTAAGTGGGGTCAAGGCTGAGTTACAAGAAAAAATGACCGTCATTGATTGTTTGACTAATGAAAAACAAAATGCTGAGCTTCAGTTTCGTGTTCTTTATGAAGAAAATTGCCGCCTACAGGAAGACAGAAAGCACTTTCAGGAAGCATTGGAAACATCTGAATTAAAAATAGCTCAATTGGAGCAAAATCTTCAATCTGAATCGAATGAAAAACAACAGGCTATTTCTGATTTGACAGATAGTCAGTCTGAAGCGGCAGAATTAAAGATGGCTTTGCGCGATGTTCGTTTGGATGTTGAGCGACTTTCAGAAGAACAAAACAAATATCTCGTACTTTTAGAAGATCATCGCATTATGACTGAGAAATATGAAGCTTTGGCAAAGGAACACAGGGAACTAACGGTTAAGTTCAAAGTTCAAACAGACCGTCTTAAGCAAGAAATATTAGAATCAAAATTAAATAATGACCAAGCTCTTGAGACCAAACAAGCAGAAATTGTTAGCGTTCTAACTCAATTACAACAATTGGAAGAAGAGAAAATCTTGCTAGAAAAACAGATTGAAGACGTAAAGGCTGAACATTCACGAACATTAGAGGATAAAATGTCGATTTTTAGATCTAAGATACAAACAATCAGTAATGATTTAGTCAATATACGAGACGATAGGGAACAATGCCGCAAGTTAGCTTTGGAAATGCAAGCGAGTGTTGTGCAGCTTCATACAGACTATCAAGAAAAATTAGACGATTGTTTCGTTCAAATGAAAAATCTTCAAGAACGTATTGTATATTACCAAACCTTTGAAGATCGCAGTAATGATCTTGCGGTTGAACTAGAAAAAGCACGTGGACGAGCTTTAGGATTAGAATCCAGTCTTGATAAAGTAAAACAACATTCGGGTACACTGGAAGACTCGTTGGGACGACGTGAGGCCTCGTTCTTGGAGTTAGAGAAGTCATCAGATGAAAAGCTAGCTGATATTAACTATGAGAAAACTTCTGCTCTGGATCGATTGGGAGTCTTAGAAGATCAAGTGCGTGAAGCCAATGCTGGTCGAGATCTTCTTCGAGATAACATGTCTTCGTTACAATCAAAGTATGAAGCCGCTAGCAACGAGTTAAAAAAACTGCAGGGTGATGCTGAACGATTAGAGTCTTCCCGAGAGGCCAGCGAAAAGCTCAATGTTCAATTATCTGAGGAGCTGTCAAAGGCAGAGCAAAACTTTTCTCAAGTGCAAGATGAATTGTCACAAACTTCTTGTGAACGAGCATCTCTAATAGCCGAAGGTTTACGTTTAGAGGACGGTAGAAAGGCTGCGGAGCTGAGAGCAGAAGCTGCTGCAGTTGAGTTGGACACAAATAAAGCTAGTCTGGAGAAGGCGACTGCTGAAATCGAGGACATCAAACGTCAGATGCAGGCCCTCGTAGAGCAGCATGCGCGCGAGTTAGAGGAAGCTGCTGTAAGCACTAAGGTAAAAACAAAAATGCGCTTTTATATTTTAGTACTTATGGTTAGGGCCTATAATAGGAAAAGCTTATTTAAACTTATTTATGTAATTATCTTTTTTTATTCACACCTTTAATGTTATATTACCAATTGTACAATATCTATAATTTATTGTTATTTTTTCAATATTACCTTACTACATATTATATACTTGTATGTATATAAATATTTTAGATTATCTAAGTTGTTGTAAAATTTTTGAATTTTGGCGTAATATTAACATAAATTAAAACGGTAAGTTGTTTTATTATTATAATTTTTTGAAAATTATAATAATTGTTTAATTTATTACTTTTCTTTTAGTAAAGTCTTGTATGAATCTATGATGTACATATATGTATTCGATTTATTTAGGTTTATCCATTTTTACTAACATATTTTATAAATCAATGAGTAAACAACTTTCCTCATATTTCTAATCTATTGCAGACTGCAGTGGACGACCGGGCCTCCCTCAACACGGAACTGGCAGCAGTTCGACAGGAAAAATTGCGCTACCAACGTCAGCTGGCCCACTTGCGCGGGTCATTGCGTGCCGCTATCCAACGCTATCATCTTTTCGCAAGTACTGCCGAGGGTGATGAGGCCAATCCGCCGGTGATTGATGTGGACCACTTGGAAAAACTGCTACATGAGACAAACACCATGGCCGAGGCTAAGTACGTCCAAGATGTTCTCCAATTGTTGCTAGGAATATTTATCAAAGAAAAATAAAAAGGAATGTTTTGGTTAACAGGAAAAAATATACGTAACTGTTTTGAGTGTAAAGTTGATAGGTAAGGAGGGGGGGTACGGAATAATAATATTCCGAAACCAGTGGATTGAATTTATGGGGGAGGTGTTGTTCAGGGAGAGACACTATGTAATCGATGAAACAGATAAATCAATATAGATTTTACATTTTAATGAATTATTAAAAAGGCGACCTCGACAGCGCGCAAATGCATACTTCTATTTCGGTAAACTACTCGATATGGCGACCCTTATAGTGTAGTGGTAACGCTTTCTGAACCTACCGTAGCTTCAGTTCTATTTATATTATATTTATTCAGTCGTAATTGTCACAAATTTACGTATTATATAAATTGCTCAATAACCTGCTGAGTAGGTTTTAGTTTTTATTAAAAGTTATGTTATTCTCGGTATATAGTTCTTTGGGCACTATAGATAAATGGAACTCACTTTTACAGCCTTTGATGAGAGACATTTTTAAATTGTGACTATTTTTAAAATCTCAAGAAATATTACTACACAAACTAAGTAAATCTATTGTTTAATTGTAGTAGTAATGCAGATGAGACCACAGAATACACATAGAGAAACGACGCATATATTTTGAATGTATACAGTTTAAACATATTCTTAGTTATTACTACAGCCATAAACGGAAAAAATCAATCACTTCCTCGCATTTTCAATGCTAAAACATTTGCCAGGGTAGACATGAATGGCGGCCGTCAATGTATACAAAATCACAATAATAGTAATTTGTTTCTTAATTATCGTGTAATATATTGATTCTTTTATTTCTAATTAATTATTAAATGATACTTGTTAAATACTTGTCGTAGTTGTAGTTAACTAATAACTATCAAAAAAATAGATTTTTATTTATTGTGGAGTCAAAATCCATATCAACGCCCTTAGCGTCGTTTCTCTATGTGTACTCTATGGATGAGACATGCTTGCTTATAGATATTATCTTATTTATGTACGAAAAGAAGTAGGTACTTACGTGACTGTATTATTATGTAGGCAGCCGGCGATTTAATCTATTCTCAGAATGGCATGACAGGAGGAAAAGTATTAAAACGTTATGTATAACAAAATATTCATTGCGGAACATTTGTAACGTTTGGGGGTGTGCTACACAAATAAAATTTAATACCGGTTTTCTTTTTGTGGATTTTTATATAATATTATATATTGTTCTGTACTGTACTGTACTGTGTATATTATTTCACAGTATACTTATACATTAACCCCCTATTAACCCTGTCTTTTGCTACGTAATTTTAATTTGTAGAAAAATAAACTTTTGGTATTTGGCTTTTTGTGTTATTTTATTTTATAACTATAAATATGCTGCTAAAGGAGAACCCATGCAAATATATATAAATCTCTAGAACGAAATTTTTTGTTTAAAACGCGGCACCAACAAGAACTGCTACAGAGAGCAAATATCTCTTTCTAAAATTTGATAGACAGGAAAGGTCTCCTAAAACTCGCGATAGCTCGGTTATTTGGGCAGCTATTGAAAAACGGCTTTCACTGCCAGAATCTGCAAAAAAAATTTACGGGTAAAGTCTCGATAGTCTCCCAATAAGATATGCTTGGATCAAGTAGTATTTGTGATTTGAAAATTCTCCTCATATCTCGCCTATTATAAGCGCTGTTTCGAAGCAATCGATACTCCTACATTGAGTTTACAATTAGAATGCTATGTTGCATGTTTACATTGCTGATATGGATAATTTCGCTTCTAGTGTTGTTATTGGTCCATTTCTCGGTCCAATCAAACTAAAGCTTACAAACGTTCACTAAAATCGCCGTTTGTTGCCGTTACATTGGTTTAAGTGAGTGATTTCGCTTCGAGACCTTTCTATCCATTGCTATGCTACATATAAACAGAGAAGAGTTTATACCGAGTCCACCGTCTTCGCACACCGCCGGTCCTATAGTCTGGGTGCTCTTTTGAGGTTGTAAGGTTGAATCCACAAATTAACCACCTACCTTAGTATCATAGAATAGACATCGTATTTTTACTCGGGTGAATACTGTCTCCAATTACCTTTGTAAAGCCAAAACTCTCTCAAGGTGCCTCGTATGAATCTGAAAATGATACTGTTATGTTCGTGTGGTCACAAGCTTGCATTTAAATGGTCACATGCCTATCTTTAAGACATTTTACATTTTGGTCCCCACACGTACAGCCGAAGGGGTACCCCATACCTTCAACTGGGTCACAAAATCAAAAAAGCCTCTGATGCATTGGCTCACCTTCGTATTATTGTTCCTCATAATCATATCTATAAGATAACTTTCATCAAGCATGGTAACAAACTCTGCTATTCGTCTCCATTTAGTTATCACAACCTTTGGCGAAACCTAACTAACCCCGGCCCGTCAATGAAACACGTGTTTAGCATCAATTTTGACGCGCTGCTTTCGGTGTGCGCGTTGTTCTTTAAGATTTAATGATTTTCAACTTTCTATACTGCACGTCGCACTGAGTAATCGTCAAGGCTTTTCCGCTTTCAGATTTGAAGAAGTTGATATATCTATTTATAGCATGAAACAATAAATTTGGATTATTGAATTCGTTTAATTGAAATTTAAAAAAGTAACAGTCGTTTTCGCGGCAATATAAAATCGTGAAAGTAATGGTTTAATTTATTTTTCTTAAGAAGGAAGGCTATTTAATATTTAGGGTTTCTTATTATTCAAAAGTAGATGATAGAGTTGCTAGAATGGTTAGTACTTTTGTACTTATCAGCCGATTTATCAGAGCATGCTGCGATAAATAAATATCAATTTGTAAGATTGTACGTTGTTGAGATACAGAGTCAGACAGAGAAAGGGCCATCCCACTGACGGAATAACGTCATGTCTAAATATAGAATGCCTCGTGTTGGCTTCCTGATGTCACGGATATTTCCTAAATTTTCTTGGAAAACCTATGTCTTAGTATCATTCACAATTTTAGTTTGTTTTTCAATTCATTGAACAGTGAAGCCGGTCGTATAGTCCAACCGTGAATCAGGGGCCAGAAAGGGGAGGATAAGCTTCATACATCGTTAGAAAGTTATGATTCTAAATTAATATGAAAGACATCACCACTTGATTGCTGAAACAAATTAAATTGCATTTTTATGATTTCCATATTATAGAGAATAGGAAGGGTTTCTGCGTTTTTGACTGGTTTTGACATCATTTTCATGAAAATGCATATTTTGCTTAAAAGTATGTATTACCAATTATTTATAATAAAATGTTGCATATTATTTTGTTTGTAAAACTATTTTCTACATATTGCAAACAAAATTAGATGTTTAAATCATGATAATAACAGTTCCGCAGCCTATTTTAGGCTTATTTTAGCTATAAAAATGATTTGGAAACTATCTTAAACGATTTCTGGATACTAAATAATTTACTTAATGCATTTTACAATTCTTGTAATATGAAGAAAATACCTTCGATAAGCAATATGATATGCAACATTTTATTATAAATAATAGTTAAAACATTATTTATCTTACAAAATATGGGTTTTAATGAAAATTTAGGTCAAAATTGCCGAAAATATTCCTATTTTTAATATTGGAAATAAGGAAAATATCAATAATTTGTTGCAGCTACCAAATGATGATCGTCTATCATATTTGTTTAGAATCCAGACATCAATAGCTTTCTAACAATGTATAACACACTAACTCCCTTTTTTGGGTACCGACGATTAGCTATTAAATACTAATTGATTGCTGGTTGATTGAAACCCACAAAATGTTTCATATTTGAAGTCACTATTTCAATGTATAATATAATAGCAGTGTAAGAAATAGTAAATAATGATAATAAAGCAAACTGTGCGCATATAAAATTGCAACATACATTCTCAGGGCGAAATCGATTCCACATTCAACTTAGAAAGATCCGCAAACATGTAACGTGACACAAAAGCCACTTTGTAATTAATCTTTCGGAGAATAATTGCTTTTATAGACGAAGATCGATGTTCTTTCAGATCGCCGCACGGATCAGGTGAGAATTAGCATATTAGCATCATGCTGGCTAGCTCAGTCGGTAGAGCACGAGACTTTTAATCTCGGGGTCGTGGGTTCGAGCCCCACGTTGGCGATCTTTTTTATTTTGGTCTATAATGAATGAATATATTTCTACAAAATATCGAAAAAATTTATTGAACAAACGTGACATGTAATATTTATAAATTTAGCATTTTTGTTCACTTAAAAAATTGTTAAGCTGTACTTTTTAATTCTAAAAAAAAACTACAATCATTGTAATCTAAACGAAATTGTCATTCAATTGCTTATAGCATTCAAAAGAATATTTTGGAATATTTAATCATTAATTTATTGTGTTTTTTATGGTATATTTTATATTAATATTTACAGAAATTGTGAAAATAGAATTAGTATTGTTAACTAAAGAGTGAACTAAGTTATTGGTTAGCTAAGTAGATATAATATTAGCTACTATCTAGTTCCCGTTAACAAAACAAACTTTGATTAATTTATTATATATGCAAATCTTAAAACCCATTTACTTGAAGACAAAAGAACAATTTGTATTTGATATTAGAAAATAGTTTATTTTAATGCAATCATATACTTAAGTTAGCTAACCCTAGGTATGTTAGACCTATGATGTTAGTCTGAGATGTTATTATATTAGGTTATACATGCGCCGATATAAAAGTATACTTTACATACCAAGTTATTCAACCGGCTCCTGGCTCTGTACAATATTTTATAAATTCATAATTCCTTTGCAATCTGATATTCGAAATATTTAAAACTATCCATTTAACTAGGCAGCTACTAGCCACGTTTACTCAACGCTAATCTTTTTCGCCAAGATATATTTTCTAAACGAAATTTAGTCCAAATTTATTCTAAAGCTAAATTATAAATTATTAAAATCTAAAATCGATCTATCACAAAATCTTCTATCAGATATGACGAAGAACATTAACTATTCCGCTACTTTATCTTATCTAAACCCGATAATCCAATTAATTACTTTTAGGAAAACCCGATAATGTTTATTGATTATTATAAGAAAAATCTCAATACAGAACATTGATTAAACGCTGAATCTGAATCGCGTAATATTGATCTAAAATATCTAAGAAATTAGCTGATATTAAAATCAGACCTTCAAAGAATCATGAATTCGCAAATAAAACAATTTCCAACAATTTCATTACATTTTACATCTCATCAACGCATGTATAACGCCCTCAATGAGAACAATATAAAAAGGATTTACTTTATTTATTATGTGGTACCTGTGGTTTTAAAGACAAATTGATATTATATTGTTATCGAAATAGAAAAGTTTGTTTTAAAAGTAAAACCCATCAACCAATATTTGTCACTTTGTGTTTTTACTCAGCATTGAATATACCTTTCAATAATATTCCACGGCTTATTTTACATTGGTAGTGACAGGGCCGTAGCAGCCGGTCCGGCAGCTGTCGGACCAATGTTCTGGGAATTTAAAAAAATTATTGACTTTGACAGTGGTGTGTGTACTTAACTCAGGTACCCCAATGGACCAATATACCATCTACTCGGACCAATTAAAATACGACTGCTACGGCCCTGAGTGATGAGTAGATAGATGATGTATATTTTGCATTTAATTTAATAATTTATTAAAGTATATTTCATTTATTTGCTTTACTATCACGATCCCTCTAACTCTATCCTATCCAGGAAATGAAATTTAATTCAATTTCAGGCACGGATACCTACTCTTTTTTGTATTTATGCCTGTGAATTCGATATCTTCATTTTATATAAATAAAAAGATATTTTAAATATGGCAATGGAATGAATTAGTGTCTTAGTATCAATAAATTAAGGATTTCTTATAACTATCGACAAAAAAGAACAAAACATATATCGCCCAACGTGGGGCTCGAACCCACGACCCCGAGATTAAGAGTCTCGTGCTCTACCGACTGAGCTAGCCGGGCTTGTATACGCACAGCTGCTAAATATCAAGTGTACGTTAATCTGAAACTATGTCTATTTTCGTCTATAACCACACCCAACCGTTAGATCAATTACAAAGTTGCTTTTATGTCACTTTACTTGTTTGCTGATATTTCTTAGTTACTTTATTGATTGCACCCTGGGATATAATATGTCTGTTGCCAAAGTTCTGTTTATGGTCAATTTGTAAGGGTATGATGCGGTAGATATGTCGAATGAAATATATATTTACGATATAATGGTTTGTTTTGAAATGAAGCTGACCTTAAATTTAAACTGATAAAGCGAATCTATATAGCGTATTTGTGTGTTTTTGCCTATTTCTCAAACAATGAAACAGTGATTAAATATTTCTAACACTTTCGTTGATTAAATTTGTATGAAAAGTTTTTGTTTTAATTATTGTCTTTTTAAAGTGGTATTTAAAATTTGGAAAATATCTGAAACATTTTTGACCTTCATCAATTTGTTTCGCCATTTCTTACAGATATCCCCAATCTATATAAAATAAAACATCTAAGGTATCTAAAACTATGTTAAAAGTATATTAAGTGACATATCCACCGATTTTGCCTCACTTATGAATACCTCTCCCCCGTATCGATTGAATTGACAGAAATTAAACTTGCTAATTATTTTCTGTGAAGCCTAAGCCAAAATCTGATTGGTTGATTCAGTAACATACGATCAATTCTTCTTCACAACTCAACTCATCATCAAAATAATACAAAATCAAGATGCATCATTGTTTTGATAATTTGTTGTATTAAAAATCGATAAGTTTATCAAGCCGGTCTCTCTCTCTCTCTCTCTCTCTCTCGATAGTCTCCTCTGGATGACAGTGTTCCCGCCAGAAAGCGACTACGATCTGACGACAGACCTCCTCTACGACTTGGCCACATCGCGTGTGGTTCTTGGGAGTACTGACACCCTCTCCGGTGCTCAAGGCCAAGATAGAGTCCGCTTAATCGATATCTGTATCGTGGAGGGCAGTCCTGACAGGCTTGTCACCTACACTAGGGAGCAAGGTAAGTGCCTCGGTCACAGATTTCATTGAAATAAGGATTTCTTATCAATATTATTTTCAGCAATAATTCGATGCATTTCACAAAATTAATATCCAAATTATTTAAAATTTGGAAATGAGCTATATTACTCGTGTAAATATGAGTAGCAACATGACATGATACGTATATTTTGCTGAGTAGTATGAGCTATTTAATGAATTTATTACTTAAATCAAATAATAGTAATGAACTCTACGATTAATTTACACGCTATAACGGACACGGCTTTATTCCTGGCTCATCAGACGAGCTGCAGGTACTGACACTACCCTCCCTAGCCTTGGAAACCCGGTTGACACTGCCCCATTCCGACGAGACTCTTTCCCGCCTCCTTCGAGTGACCTTCACATCCACGGGTGGCAGAGTTGTGGCCCTCACCGCCTCTGGACAGCTGATTATCTGGCATCTGCTCATGCTGCCTGAGGAGGGTGGGCCAGACCGGGTGATCGTGGGGAGAGCGGACTCGGCACAACCACTGCACAAGACCCTTAGCCAGCATCACCGGGTAGGGACTTGATTTTCTAAGAAAATACAATATCTATGAAGTATACTACTATAAACAATTTTTAGTAGTATATATGTGTATCATACTCTTCTTACACTTTACCATTGAATTTTGTTGTTAACTTCAACGCAACATTTTAGCTGGATGTGCCTCCATCCAAAGGTCTCATACGCAATAATCAGGTATAACAACTCTCTTTCTACCTTCAGATATGTAGTTACTAGTTCATGCCACTTATAAGTACTAGTAACTTGTTATCCAACGTATTATAGTCAAGCTTTATTAAGGCAATATTAGAAATCAATAGCTTTTTTATAGGGCATTATAATCGTATAATTCCCGCAAAAATAGGGCATTATAAATCATTGAAATATCAATTAATCAATAGAATTATAAAATCTTAAATGTAATAACTTAACAAATACACCAATAATGACAGTTCTGTGAATC
>JAYRBW010120201.1:0-17145 GCA_036023295.1 Invenusta paracnida
ATAATAATATTAATAATAAATTCATTTTACCACAATAAATGAAATATAAATACATCAAATTTAAATACATACATCATATTTATTATGTATATATATATACAGATAACATACAATACTGCCTAACTTATATAATGCATAACACTAAAATTTGATAATATGTAAAGGATTCGGTTAAAAGATAAATTACATTAAATGTATTTTTGTGGATTGCATGTATGTGCTTATGTTTCACAGTTTGTGTGAATTTTCGGTAGCATAAAAATCTTTGCTATGGGCACTAATTCGAGTTATGTGCACCCGTTATTTTTACATGGTTTCTGTGATATTTTTGTGGTTAGTGCAATTGTTGATAGGTAATTATAGCAGGTAACATTTGTAACTGTAATTAATTAAAAAAATGGGCTATTAATAGCAACTACAAATTGAAACATTTACCTTAATATTGTAACCGATATGTTTTTAATTTTTTAAAGTTTCATATATATGATTGTTCTACTGTTTAATAGTATAAGGAAAATTTAGTAATATTAATTTCCGTAAATTCCACGTAATGCCTTTTTATGCAATGTGTTCCCACCATAGATATTAGTCAGGGTTAAAATAAGTATCTAAACAAATAGAAGTTAGAAGTATTAAAACAAATATTTATGGTTCCCACAAATATGTTACGACAATGAAACGTTTATTAATGTATGTTAATTTGTGCTACCGGTGCGTCTATTGATTACGAGATGAATTCCGTAATTACAAGTATTGAGTAAATATCTGTTGAGTAAAATATGTATATGTTGGTTTAATAAATGGTCGTGAAAGTTTAGCCAGTGGCCAATTATGGTGTGACGTTGTTTGTTTGAATTTGATTTGAAAATCTCTATATGGGAGAATAGTCAGCTAGGGGTGAAAGAATCAGTTGTGGTTGATGGGAGTTGAAGACAGGTCGTTGGGTTTGGGCGCCAACTGGAATGCAATTCTAAGTATTTGTTTATGAGCCCAGTGACAAGCGATTATGAGTATGGATGAAGTCTGGAGGAATTGAATTCCTTTGTTTGGTATGTAAATATGTATCATTGGTCACAAAATTACTAATCAAATATTGAGGTTAAATCACGTAAATGTAATCGTAACAGATAGCTAATGAGAATTTGTAATTGGTAACTGATTAATCTGATAATTAATATACTATCCTAATAATTATCTTGATTGTTTTTACAGCCTTCCTTTTGGTAAAGAAATTATTGTGAGATTTTAAAGTTACTATTTGATAACATTTGGTTCCCCGACCGGGAGTCGAACCCGGGCCGCCTGGGTGAGAGACAGGAATCCTTTAGTAATAAATGACGCACCGGTAGCACAAATTAATGAACGTATCATGATTGTCGTTACATATCTGTGAGAACAATATAGCTCAAAATTTTACAATCGCACGAAATGTATTTCTACTTTATTATGTCTCTCGAACATGGGCAAATATAAGAGGGTGCATAATAAGTGTCAAAAATACTCCAGCAAGAATAGTTTTAGTATTTCAATCTTCTGACAGATTACGGGAAATACATTACAGAGAACATTATTGATATATAATATTTAAAAAGAATTATGTAGACAATATTACAAATTAACAGTACACTGAACTTTATAGAAAATATTTCACAAAAAATTACACCGAATATTACAAAGAAAACTATAGTAAAATTAAAATTACAGAGAAAAATACTGAAAATAGTACAGAAAAAATACAGAGTAAACTAAATAGAATAATAATATTGCTAATAAAAAAAGAACATTACAGTGAGTATTACAGAGAAAAATACAGCAAATATTACAGAGAAAAATACAGCAAATATTACAGAGAATAATACAGCAAGTATTACAGAGAATAATACTGAAATTAATACAGCAAATATTACAGAGAATAATACAGAGAATAATACAGCAAATATTACAGAGAATAATACAGCAAGTATTACAGAGAATAATACAGAGAATAATACAGCAAATATTACAGAGAAAAATATAGCGAGTATTACAGAGAATACAGCAAATATTACAGAGAATAATACAGCGAGTATTACAGAGAATAATACAGCAAATATTATAGAGAAACATACAGCAAATATTGCAGAGAAAAATACAGCGAGTATTACAGAGAAAAATACAGCGAGTATTACAAAGAATAATACAGCAAATATTACAGAGAAAAATACAGCAAGTATTACAAAGAATAATACAGCAAATATTACAGAGAAAAATACAGCGAGTATTACAAAGAATAATACAGCAAATATTACAGAGAAAAATACAGCGAGTATTACAGAGAAAAATACAGCGAGTATTACAGAGAAAAATATAGCGAGTATTACGGAGAATAATACAGCGAGTATTACAGAGAATACAGCAAATATTACAGAGAATACAGCAAATATTACAGAGAAAAATACAGCGAGTATTACAGAGAAAAATACAGCGAGTATTACGGAGAATAATACAGCGAGTATTACGGAGAATAATACAGCGAGTATTACAGAGAATACAGCAAATATTACAGAGAATAATACAGCGAGTATTACAGAGAAAAATATAGCGAGTATTACAGAGAATACAGCAAATATTACAGAGAAAAATACAGCGAGTATTACAGAGAAAAATACACCGAGTATTACAGAGAAAAATACACCGAGTATTACGGAGAATAATACAGCGAGTATTACGGAGAATAATACAGCGAGTATTACGGAGAATAATACAGCGAGTATTACAGAGAATAATACAGAAAAAACTAAAGAGAATAATTAAACTAATATTTCAAAGAAAAAAACAAAGAATAACATAACTGAGTTTATAGATTTTGAAATAGAAAAACTTCTAACATAAAAATGTCAAAATTCAGAACTTCCAAATTGCAGTTTTATAAAAGGTAAAATTGAAACATAACCATTTTTCGTATTTACGACAGTAACAAATTCAGAATAATATATAAAATTTACGAATTTACAAATTCACAAATTCACAAATAAATATATATATCTTTATGTGTTTCTATAATATCGATAGTTTGATTTCTATATACATATTCTATTGCTTTTTGCATAAAATTTAAAGTTGTAAGTGTTTAAAATGCAATACGGACTTCTTGTCAAACTGCAAAACTTAAAACTTACAACTTACATGAAAAATGTATTAAATCTACGTTTATAATCTGAGCGAAATTTGTACTTTTTCTTTGGATACAGGAGTATAGTACAATATAACAATAATTTGTTTGGTCTCATGCCATGCACCCACATTACAAAGATACTTGTATATAAATTAAAAAATACTCTATTCTTATTAAATTTACTTCGCTTGTGTACTATTTACCTATCCATACTATTTTCTCTTGGCTTGCCAAATTAGTGAGCTACTTTTTGGAAATGTTGGAGTCAAACACTGCAACATGATGGAATCTTGTCTGATGGTGCTACCAATATACAATCGGTACACCAAACATATAACAGAAAACACACTGTCAAGTGTTATATTCTCTAATGTATTCAACTATAATTTAAAGAATCTACCTAAGTAACACTATCGCGTGTAATTAGACAATTATATATGATTCTAATAATACCGCATGTAATTACACTACAGCTTCTAATGATTCCATTATACTGTTTCTAATAATACCATTTGATTCCATTAGAGCTTTCTCTCTCCTGTTTGGAACACCAGCAGCTGTCGTTGTCATGTCACTGAAAGTGTCAGAATCTACGTCATTTATAATATGGTGATATTCTAGCAAGAGACATGATTTCCATTCATTCATAGTGTATTATTTATTTCGCTATGTACTTTTGTGCTGTGTTAATGGGTGCATTGACCTGTCTGCACACTGCAGTGTTAATTATGATACCTATTTAAACACAGAATTGCATTGACCTCAAACTTTGTAATGGAGTTCATCGAGTAATTTTAATAATACATAGGTGTAAGTCAAAGTCATAATCAGCCATTCTAGTCTACTTCATTATGGTAAATTTATTTAGAATAATAATATTTACAGTTTAAAGCACATTTATTTTCATTTTCATTTTACAAATATGTTGCTATAAAAAGGGTTCTATCTTTCAATAACACAAGATTTAAAAGTCCTATCTTTATTCACAGCATTCAAGCATTCGAAAGGAAAATATTGTCTTTTCAAAAGATAAACAAGCAACGAACAATCTATGATTCTCTTTATTCTGGGTTTCTAAACGTAGACAGTTTTATTAGCTAGAATGCGGTGAAGTAATGTAACTATTTATAAGAAGACACTGTTTACTATTTGTAACTTGCGACTGCAGACCCGCTAGACCGGTTTGAATTCATAAATACAGTGTGTTACACGTAATACTTACACGGTTACCGCTTATTAATCAAATAAATACTGGCGTCAATATTATATTTAGTCTATTCAGGCATGTTTATGAATGAATGAAGGTAACATACACAATTATGCGGATTAATATTTTTTTGCAGCCTAAATAAAGAAACATCCCGTCAAAGTGTACCTTTAAAAAGACCCGAACAAACAGTCATCAATGTTTGAACATCGTAGAAGGTGCTAGAAGACCCAGATAAGGTCCAAATGCAAATTGCAAGTGTCAGAGGTATGTTTAAAAAATAATGCTTCTTGTAGACTATACCATTATATCTTGGTAGTCTGTAGGCAAAATAAGTTGTATCTATAGTTTCATGATCTATCACAAGGCACTCAAGCTAAAGGCCTATCTATGCACACTGCACGCAGCGCGGCGCGGCGCGTCGAAATGCAATCTACACCGAACGCGTCACAGTGCAGCAAAAATCGATACACTCGCTCTGCAGAAATTCTACATATAAAGAGAAAAGAAGAAGGACAGTATACTGAGTCAGTGAGTCATGGTTAATATTGATTGTTGACGCGCGTAAAGTTGACAATTTTCATCATTGATTGTTCATCACTCGTTGTCCAAAAAGATTTAATGGTTTTAACTTCTTTACGCGCTGCGCCACGCCACACTGCGTTTAGTGTGCATAGGGCTTTGCTAAATCATTTACACATACATTTTCCAGTTAAGACTTTTAAATAAGTTTGAAGTCTACTGCCTATGTAAAAGTTTTCCGATTTTCGGAATTAAAACAGATACTCAAGTTACAGTAGAATTTTTAAATCGTTGGCGTTCAATATCAATATATACAAATATATAGTTTAGGTTAAAGAGTTTCGAAATAATTGAAGGAAATAGAATATTTAATCATAATCTGATTACATTCTAAATTATAAAAAACAATTAAGTGGACATTGGATATTTTAAATAAATTTGTAAATCTGAAAAAAATTACACGCTGAATATAAACGAGATCGGAAGTTTATAAAAAACAAAATTTTGAAATATTTGCATGAATTTATAAATTAATTGTCACAGTTATTTGTGTGTGGTTGTCATTAGAATGGCACATAAATATGTCTTGTCCAACAAATAACACAAATCACATCACTCATACATAAAGTTTTCACTAATGTTTGATTGGTGTCGAAATTTGAAATAAAACGCCCTTTATTTGTGATATGATTTGATGCATTTAGTAATACCTTCCCTTTTAAGACATAATTTAAAATCGAAAAAAGTTCGTTTTGTTAGAATTTTAGAAATGAATAATGGCAATAAAAGTATCATTTATTGGGACGTTTCGCTTCGTACATTATCAACCATTAATAAATACAATAAATACAATAACTACAGATATAACCTTGAAAGTGAGTACAGATTATGTAAATCAATACAGTCAAGCGAATTAGGAATGAAACAAACCGGATATTAAACTAGCAGTTAAGCCAGCGGAACCTACGTGTAGAGAGAAAAAATCGATAATTTCAAAATCATTGAAAATGGCTGCAAAAAAATGATAACCTATAATTCCATTAGTCATAATTATTTTTAGTAAATTCTATATTATTAAATATTTATGTACACAAATTTTAATACAGAATTTAACTAAAAAAATATTTATGTTTGCAACTAAAAAGAAGATTACTTTTATAGTAATTAGGTATCTTAAGCTTGACTTTGAACAGCATTTAGCATTATTGTGACCCAAATGGAGATAAAATATAGAAAATAATTTGTATCAATCTACACAAAAATATGAGAGCCATATATAGAAATAGATGGTCAACATTTGACAAAAATAATCAATATTTCGAAATCTATCTCGTATTTTAGTACTCTCATGCTTATTTATATTTGTCGCATTGTTGTCAACGTTTTGATAAATGTTTATAAATTCCCCAAAAAATCTGTTCAAGAAAAATAGGTCTTACATAAATATATCAAAATTCTACAAATGCAAACATATCTACGGAGCTTCTATATAAGTCCTCTTTCTGAATATAAAAGCAATATTCTACTCAAATAATCCATGCATTTTTATTTTGTGAATAATAGAAATATCTGAGATATTAAAACCACTTTCAAATCGGTATCTCTTGGATACCTTAAAATTCAAACTTAGAAAATATATGTAATATATAATATTATATATTATAGCATTGATGGATTAACACATTTTTACACATACTAATCTTCATAAAATGTATCGATTATATTAGTAGTGATTATATTGATTCTGTTGGTAGTGATTATATCGATTATATTGGTAGTGATTATATTGATTCTGTTGGTAGTGATTATATTGATTTTGTTGGTAGTGATTTACTTCTGCATTGAGTCTGAAATCTTATCGAAGCCCCTTTGTATTGTCAGAAATAAGGTTTTTTTTTTAATATACCCATTCAATTGTACAAATTCAAAAGTACAATTGAGAATTTTTTTCCGCTAAAATGTTTCAAAGGCACGTTTATGCGCATTCAATTAAAAATCGATTGCTATATATTATGCTACAAATTGTTTTGTTAGTATTTGTTTTCTATTCATTTGTTTAAATGAATTTGCATGCTTACATAATTAATGATTAATTTTGTTTTTTTTGAGTTATCCCATTATTTTGAACGTTATTCAATTAATATTACTTTACTTTAAAAAATGTTTTGAACTTACCAAAATTATGTCGGAAAAATAGTCACACACAATTGTTTAATTTATTTATTTACGATTATTTTCTGACAATAATATTAAACATTTTTCAATTGGAATATTATTTTAAATAATTTATATGTTTTCTATTATTAATCTAACTATTGTTATTTGTGACGGAACAAGTTTGTGGCGTCGTCTAAATTTTTACCCGACTTTCTATAATATATAGAAACCTTCCTTCACATAAATTGCTCCTCTGTTGTTGAAGTAATTCAGGATTGTAATCAACAAATAGCTAATGCTTATTAATGAAACATCTAATTACGAGATGAATGGTTGTGCTTATAGAGATAATATTTTTAATGCAGCCAGTATAAAAAAAAGGTATTAAAACTTTTAATTACGTTGGTATATTTTTAGAATTAAAATTATAGCGGGACTATGTATATATAGATTGTGACTTATTTACATTAGATAAAAACATTTAATGCTGACATCAACAAATTCCTCAACACAAAGTTTTAATTATAATGTACATTATTAATGATACTAATTTTTACAAAGTGTAAAATTGCACAACTATAAATAGAAAATGTTATAAAATAAAGTGCTTTAAATGATACTTGAAGATTATATTAAAATATTCAGTGGCAGACATGTTCAATTAAAAGCACATTATATTTTCACAGTTAAATTTGCTTATGTTGCATTTCATAAATAACCAAATTTAAGGTTTATTAAGCCAGTTTTATGTCATACGCGTGTTAAAAGAAAACATATATTATTTATTTGAAATGTATCTTAGCAATTTGTAATTTTGTTAAACATTAATATCGTCTATGATTTAATCCTAGAATATCACTGTGTTTTGGTCGTGTATATTTGACCTCTCAAAATTATTGGAGCTACTCTCGATAATTTCTTTAATATCATCTTGTTTCGACTAATATGCAGATATTTTTGACATTCAAGTATGATTTAATTAATACATCAATAGTGGAGTCTTTATACTACAAAATCAAAGAAGAAATATATATATAGCAAATTGCTCTTTATATTTCACTATTAAACGTAGCCATGAGAAGAAAATTAGAAAGGTCTGCAAGTTGGTCATCGAGAAACAGGTGTCAAAAGTAACCTGTTTACCTATAAGAGAGTTTACCGAACATTGGCTTCTAATACGTGCGAATGATGAAGCTACTTTTCAAGAAAATATAAAGCTGAATTCATTATATTTTCTTTTTAAATTTGGAGGCATATTATTTGAGGCTCTATTATATTTTGGCTTACGAAAAATACCTGCACGTTAATCACGTAATTTTTTCAACAAAATGATTTATTTCGACCTGTTTTTTAAATCAAATGCAGCGTTAGGCGATTATTAGGCAATATGTAATTAGATGATGTCATCTTCACGAAATCGTGTCTTTGATGCAACCAACGTGCTCTCAATAAGTTTAAAAAGATGGCTTACGTCATAGTGCTGTCTTCATGAAGCTTTTAAGTAAAAGTGATAACGCAATTATCTGTCCAGATCTGCACAATCGTTGTGAAACAAACTAGGAAAAATGTTAGTTAGTGTTAACACATAATATTATGTATTTCTTTTCTACAGAAACCACTCCAAAAACTTAATTGAAGTTTTAAATTGTCAATATTTGGTATTAACCATAATATAGAAAATGCATTAGGTAGCTTATGAAACCAGATGATCATTAGGTGAGTCATTTGCCATTTTTGCTGTCATTTAGGATTGCACAGTCATTATTATCCTATGCAAAGTCTAAAAATACAAACACATTTCCTGATACAGTTTCTGTACAGTGCGATTACACAATATTATGTTGTTATTATACTTATGTAAATAATAGAATATAACAGTTCACTTTAAATTAATATCGTAAGATTTGTGACAAATACTGGATACATAAATACCCAAGGGTTCACAATGTTTGTTTTAAGCAAGTCAGACATTTACATAGGGATGGAATTTGTCGCATTAGTTGTAACTAATAATAATAATGATGACAATGATGATGATACTTTGTCATAATGGTTGTAACTAATAATAATAATGATGACAATGATGATGATACGTCTTGACTTAGTAATGATTCTACAATTTTATTTTTTGTCTTTGCTAATAAGCAATCTAATTATAATCTGAGTGCATTTAATAGATGAACAAAAATAATTAGCAAAACCAACTATAATTATATTTGACTTAATATTGGACAAATTTAAGTTCAAATGTAATTAATTATATTAGTAAAACAGATAACCTTTGCAAGATAAGGTTATATTAAAAAGTATATTTATAGTACAAAATATGACACACAAGTCTAACGTTTATACATATTAATAACTGCATAAAAACCGAAAATAGAAAACAATTCTTAGAATTATTTTTTAAAATTAACTTAATTATAAAAATTGTATTCTAAAACAGAGTAAATAATTAATTCATGATTATTTTTATAGTTTGTAATTTAAATCTATTTTTGAATTCTAGTACTAATTGCGTATTTGTTAGATCTAACGCTAAATACAATAAGCAAGGCTATTTCAAATTTAGTAATTAATTTAGTTATTAATTTGGTCTAAAATGTTAAGCTTTATTTATGGTTTACCGTCATCCTTTTCGTCATCCTGAGAGGTGTGCGTCTTTAATTACTTTGATGCTATTTATATCTTCTTTAATTATTAAACTGTATCCCCATGAATATATAGATATTAGGTCCATATAGTTGTTATAACCAACAAAAAAACCAATGTTTGCTTCGTGGAGTAAGATTTATTATGGAATAAATAATATAAATTATTTTTAAAACATTAAAGTATAAGATATAAATCGCCATTTTTATTAGTTTCATTTAATAACATTTATATGTTTAATGTTTTTTTAAATAATACAATTAATTCAATAAATTTAACTCAATGTTTTTTCGTTTTGCTTTGACATGTTTTTACTAAAAGCAGAAATGAAACAGAGCATTCAAACCTTCTTAGAAATATATTCATTGTTGAAATAAATAATTAGTAAACATTAAACTATAATATACTAGCAAACGACATATTCATGAATTACTCTATATTTTTTCCAAGTATTGAAAATGTTTCGTTTCCTAAATGTTTGTGAACAAACATCCATGCATATATTTCTTTAAAATAAATGTCCAAATATTTGAGTTAAAATTTCATAAAAATATATTTTGAAGGCGCTTTAATCTGCTTCTTAGACAACTAGAAACAACTATCCAACATAACGATTATATATTTAATGTATATATGCATACATTTACAGAAAACGTTCAATGCAAAAGAGTAACATTATGCTGACATATTACTTCTATATCAATAAACTAAATAATACTGTGCAGAGTCCTCTAACAAACAAATTAAAATCCCTCAAAAGGCAAACTGAACAAATTTCGTCATCGTAATATTTTTTAAATATCTTATTAATAGTTCAATGATTGAAGCTAATAATTTGAAATATTTTTTAGTGGTTTCATATTTTTCAATGAGTATGTTTTATGATTATTTTATACACATAATTCCTTGAGTGATAGGAGAGATCAAGCTTTTGTAGCTTATTATTTGTAAACTCTAATTTACAACGCGATCATTTATGTACCCAATCATTTTATAATGTAGCATAATAATAATAATAATATCTTTATTTCGCACCTTTGTGAAAATCAATGATTTGGAGGTACAAGTTTATAGTTTATTCTTTATATAATTAAACGTTTATGCAAGAACATGAAAATTCCTTTTATAGGTGTAAGTACCGTTTAGATTTAATAATTATTTCATTAGCTATCAATCTCATTAAGAAAGTTTCCATAAATATCGTCCTTTTATAAAAAAAGTCGCATAAAGTTGGTAATTATAAGTAAAGTAAAATTAACTCTCCACATTTCATTATTTAAGTATACTTATTTGCGTAAATTCATTTAGGTAAAAGTATTGTAAACATAGGGAAATCAAAATACGATCTTAAATCCATCTTTTTCTATATCAAGATAGAAAAGGGTAATTGTATCTAAATCCGTAAACTATAATTTATCAAACTGTCGATTACACCGAAAATAGATTGAATTACATCTGGTAATCTCATTAATCTGTCTCCCCCCTTTGAATCTGCTCAATAACATCCGTAGTCCAACGTGGGAACCTTAATTAATTATGTCGAAATTCTGCGGATTCAAAGCTATGGATAGATAGATAGATAGACAGATAGATAGATTTATAGTTCATTGACAGCCTATTTTGACCCGAATACCAAATATTCGAGATAGCCCAATATTCGGGTGATGTAAGCGTCATTCCATGCATGCATGCAGATATGCACACTGTTGGGGGTATACGCTTTTGGCTATCCAGATTTCAGTTCAACAGTAAAAAAAAAACCAGAGGAAATATTACAGGGCGGGAGTAAGCATTGCATGGTCCAAGACGATATGACTTTGAAACAGAGAGCTAGGAGACAGGGGGGGGGGGCGAGGATGAAAGGATACCGCATGTTAGTGTGCTGCACTGCACTCTATATAATGCAATACATCTGGCGGGGTGTGTCTTGGATGTCGCACATTTACTCTAGCTTCCATTTAAGTCAGTCGTCGTCGGGGAGGAGGGGGGTTGGTGGTTGAGCCAAAGGCGATGAAATCTGAGATTACAAAAAAGGCGTGGAACCACCCAAGCTATGAGGAGAAGAGAGTGTAAACACTGAATGGGCGGGCTCGTGTCTGTGTCATGTCCTCTCTCTGGGGAGGAGAGGTTAACGGCTCGACTGAGTAAGTAACTCGCCCACGAAGACCATTTTGTACGATTGCTAATTCCTCTCTCCTATATAATACACACACTAGCTTCTTTGTAACCTCAATAGCGAGAAGACAAATAGTGTCTGCAGGTATACAGATGGTTGGTTTAGCTCCTTGTGAACTGTATTTGATCTCACCAGAGTTTTCTTCTTCTCGGATATATTCCTGTTGGCGTAGCTATGCGTGTTGGATTGTGTAGGTGTGTATTTCGAATATTCAATGTCCCATTCAATAATTTGTTATAGAAAGATGACTTGTTGTATTGGTATACGGGGTTAGTTGTCTACGCTTCCGCCTAACTATTAGAGTCTCTCTTCATCGCCTTGGGAGAAGCAGAACTTGTTCGTGTTTGTACTTTTGGTAGGATCCAAAAATGGGACTGCCAGCTAGGACTGTCGTCTATAGCTGACATCCTATTTCAGTTCAAGACAGTTGCCGTAATATTCTGCTTTTTTAGTTACTAAATTGTGGTTATATTTCCGCATTAAGCACACCAATTTTGAGGGAATAACTCGTATTTTAATGGTAATCCCTTCCTTATAGAAGCCATAATATGAATGACTTGTGTTATTTGATAAATTTAGCAACTCGAAGTTAATCTGCTTTAAACGTGTCTAATTACAACCTTCTTCCTTAGAATAAAAACAGTAATGCTTTAAATTATATAAATAAATATATCAGTCGATTATCATATTTAATAGCACTGTTTATCTGTGTATTTTTTAAGTAATATGTAACAGATGGACTGCACTATTTGATAGAGAATTAAAAATGAGGAATTTTGGAAGAAATGTGTAGAGTGTAGGCAAATAACGATGCGTAACATCGTCAAGCCAAATAAAAGAACGAGTATTGGAGCAATTAGTTTGAGAGAGAGAGTGCTACAAGCAGTCCTAGTCATTAATTCCAAAGAGAATTTGCCTCCAGAGGTTCTAAAGAGTATAAGTAAAGGGTTCCCCGCACGCGCTGCACTGTAATTGCTATGCTGGAAGAGGGTAAAGTCTCCCAAGACATGAGCGACTGCAATGTCATCCTACACAAGAACAAAGATGACCATAGCGACCCTGGTGTCATCTCGTTTCGCCTAATGTCTAAATATGATTCGCCTAAACACGTTTATGTAGCCTCTAAGTCTATTTCCGTTTCGACTAATAATTTAGAATATAAGCATTTATTTTAATACGTATAAAATAGAATTTTAAAATTAAAAAAATTATAAACATAGAATTATATAAAACATATAAATAGGAATATATGTACTTTTAAAATGTCACTTATTTTTATGTTTGAGAGTCCCGGCCACAGCGCCTTCGTATAAGGATAATTAACGGTTATTTTGTTTTTAAGAAGGTCACGACTTTTCAGTCGCAAAAGTCGCTCGGTGACACATCTGTATGCAGGACGTTTTTGTGCTGGTGCGTTGCCGGTCTGTAGCAGGCGGACTTGTTGCTCAACCTTATAAGTTTGCTGCACTTCTTAGATAATTTCTTAGTCTGTACTCCAGACAGGAGCTCTGACTGAACACCTTTCCCACCTAGTTTATTCTACGTCATGTAGTCAAATACTAAGCACTTCTTGATTATACAATTAAATTATCATTATTAAATGACATATTAATTTGTCGCATTCAGATAACGTAAAATTTATTTTAAAAATATGCAGAATAGAGGTATGTTTCAAAAGCTATAATCTAGAATTACTATTATTTGTTAACAATTTATTATGGGTAAAATAATTATACATATTAATTAATGATTACGATACATATAATGGTTCGTTAGTTAATAATAATTATTTAGATTTATATTTCAGAGTTTACTATTCAGTGATGTTTAAATGATTTTCTAAAGTTACACAATTAAAATTAGACGTGGCGGTAGCTTCGTCAAGCCAAGAACAAGAGCGTCAGCAATTAGTTTGAGAGATGCTAGCAGCTCTAGTCATTAATGCTAAGGAGAATAGGCCTATTTTTAATGCAAATAAATCACGCTAGAATGCATTAAAAAGCCTATTTTTGATATCACCATAATCGCCAAGCGTTAAGGAACAAAATGCAATTTAAAATTAACTTTTGCACTAGTAATAAAGCTGTATAAATAAATTTTAATATTATATTTGACACATTGTAAATATTACATATTAAAATTAAAAACATATATAAAAAATCTAAAATAAGTAACTAATTTTGTGATATTAAAATCTAAACTAATTCTTTTCAATTTTATCATCAATTTAAATACTATCTTTGAAGTAAACATTGATTAACTATAAGTTCGAGAAAATAATATGTTTTAACTTGTGCCTAAGAACTCTTTAAATTATGAACACATGTTATGAATATTATTTGTACTATTAAAATATATTAAAACGAAAATGTCATGTTAAATATGTATAATGCCAATTTATCAGACTGAGGCTGTATTAACATTGTGATAAACAAATTAAAATATATATTACCATCAAGATAATAAAGCTAAATAGCTAAATATAAGTAATAAGCAACACATTTTTAAGTAAAATATTTATTTGTAGTGTATAGGTATACTATATTCTATAATTAAGGTTCTACTAATATACTAATCTCGACTGAATTGAAGAAAAGAATGTATTCAAAGCACCCGAACTGATATTATTCTATGCTATAGTACCACGTCTTGAGTCTATGCTCATTCTAGTATGTCAGACACAATAATCAAACCTATAATTAGAAAAGAAAACAGCACTTATAGCACTATTTACTATACCAGTATACTGTTACTATACTCTAGTTATCTCTCTTTGTTGACTACTATTTTCGTAAACACAGGTTTTAGTTAGAAAGGTCACTGTGCAAGGATGATATAAGATTGTCAAGATGCGCGCCTGCTGTGTTAAAACGTATTAAAAATGTCCAAGTTCAGACATTTTTTTCACATCGCTCGTGCTGATTGCAATATACAAGCGTTAATTGGGCAGTTGAAAATAGGCACAATTAATTCCCTAATTTCTTCTATAATTATAAACTATATCAACAGTCGATGTATACTTTTTCCTTGAGTCAAAATAGACAATTATGTAAGTTGTACTATTACCTATGTTTAATCGAATGATTTTCTATTCAGTGGAACACTTAGCTAGTAATATTTTAATTAGCTAACTTAGTTTAAGTTTTTCATAACATTTAATTAATACCTACTTAATTTTCTATTCTATGATGAACATAAATTAATTAAAAATCAGTTCCTCTGATGAACATTTAGTTAAATAATAATCTTTGTATAAACTATATCAATGGTTATTTTACTTTCTCTTTCGATCTGTGATGAGTTTTGAGACGATTCATTATTTTTAAAGCCGTTAGGATTAACTTCCACAGAGATAAAAAACAGACATATTTTAACGAGGCCTAAAATTATTCGACTCAACATTCAGCCGATTTCAATGACTTTTTCAGGACACAAACTAGACCCAAATATAAGACAACGTCTTCAGACACTTTTCCCAATTTGGATAACTTTCCTTTGCCTTCAAGAGTTATAGCAATTTCCCTATTTTAGGAATTCCCAATTTCCCTACACTGGAAAGGAATCAGGTTTGGGTTTCAATTTGTTGCCACCACGAATAATTCAGAGTCTTGAAACCAACGCCAATTTGCCTCGACCAAAGAAGGCAGCAACTTTTTAATTTTGAAAAAATCGATGTTCTTATCTTGGTGATATCGATTATGTAAATTATCAATTTTACTCATCTTTGGATATAATTAGCGGCGAGATCATGTGAAACACCCTGTATATATATCAATGACAATAAATAAATATACCTATGCTTATAGGTAATGCTGAGGATAATATTCAAGGTACTTATTACATTGTGATATTAAAAATATAATAATTGATAATGATTGTGGATAAGTTGATGTTTAACTCTATATTAATTAATACATTAAACTTAGGTATATATATATATCATGGCATACTATGACTCAGGTCATAATTTAGATAATAATTTAATTTTTAATAATTTGTGCATGTTAAATAAAGTTAAATTACTCATCAATTTTAAAATTTTAATTAGCTTATTATTATTAATATGTTACAAATATATACAATTGTTAATATGTGCTTATATATTTATTAACATTGAGCCAAAATTTGTGCCATCATGTTAATGTTTATTAATACCACAATTTATTATTAATAATAATAATAATAATAATAGTATAATTTATAATTAAATATTTCTTCATTTATATATTAAAATATGTTAATATATAATCACACATTTATAAATATGCTTGTAGTACATATTTACTTAAAAGATGAATCCAATAAAATATATATATGCTATAAATTCAATAGATATTTTATTTATAAAGTAATTATTTATTTATGTAGCTAGCTACCTTTTAATAAACAATTTAGATTTATTAATTTTTATATTGATTGGAAGAAGTTAAAAGTAAAAAATGTATGCTACTAAAAAAATGGTAAATCGGACACTTTCTTTTTGACACATTGGTACACTGTAAATAAAAGAGTGGCCTTTTTAATACAAAATTCAGACGTCACAAATAAAATGACACGTTAAGTTGCAGCAGACTTATAATATAAATAGTATATTTCAATGTTAAATAAAAGAGTCGTTACCATTTATACTAAGAGTTTAAAGCAAATTGCAAAAGTATTTGAAGAGCTAGTATTGTAAATTGTCATTTAAATTAAGGGCTTGTAGTAACGCGTCATTTGATTGACCAGAGTGATGCTTAAATTCTTTCTTTTAGGATGTGTTGTACATTTACAACATAACAAGTATCAGAGAAAGAAACATTCTGGTATGTAAAAAGTAATATGCATGTTCCCACTACTTCTACTTCAAAATTATTCTAAATCCTAACTTTTATATTAGTAATTTCAAGTTTTGAAAAAGGTATTTTGGTAAAACAGTGATCTCGGCTCTGGTATGAACCATACTAATTTCGCATTTTCTCCATTTAAAAAAACATTATCTAGTTAGAGTTTTCATTTTCGAAATTTGAGGCATAAATAGAATATGAATGGTCAGTATTATCAATGTCTAGATGAGCGACATATACTCGAAAAGTGGATCTTACCACGTCCATTGCATTTTGAATTCCGCGCTTTGCACCTTGAGCCGGATGCGAAGTGTGAATTCGAACCATATCTATAGTATGAATGTGTATTCATCGATTCCATGTTCACTGAGCTCTTTAGCTGTCGGGATGCGTTTGTATTCGTAAGTTGTTGACTTAGTGTGGTCTTTCCAGAAGATTGTATTGCAGCGAC